>JBBPCX010071259.1:0-10134 GCA_037974365.1 Hydrocynus forskahlii
AGAACAGAAGGGAAAACTAATACACAGGAGACAGGGACCGGGACAGACGGGACGAGGGCGAGGTGACCGTTACAATTTTGGAGGGATTTGAATCCAGTATGAATCTATAGTGCAGTTTGTACAGTTTTTACAACAGTAATAACTGGCGTGATATTAATCCAGTCTGAATCTGCAGTGTGTATAGCTTTTACAGTCAGAGAGTAATAATTGTGAAGTGATTTTAATTCAGTATGAATTTGTAGTGTGTGTAGTTTTTATAGCCTGACAGTAGTAACTGTGGAGTCGTTTTAATCCTTTTAACATTAATCCAACACATATAACAGTGTTTATGTGTGTATTTTCCTGTGTCTTTTTGCATTCAGAATGAATCTGCAGTCTGTGTAGTATTTACAGTCTGACCGTACTAATTGTGGAGTGATTTTATTCTAGTAATATCTGCAGTTTTTGTAGCTTTTACAGCCTGTCTGTAAAAATTGCAAAAAGAATGGTCTGGTGTTGGATTTAAACTGGAGCTCCTACAGTAATAGTGGTATTGGACACGGCCATACAGTGTGTTATTATTGTTACTGAGTGTATACTATGGTGTAAAGCTGCCATGATAATCCAGGCTGTGACCTTTAGAATCTGCCATAACTGTGGGAATTTGGGAAAATTACACACTTTATGCTGTATTCTAAGGTCATCCAAGACTCTGGTTTTCTGTGATCTCCTAGGTTTTATGCCACTGCTAATGCTACTGCAGTTTACAGAAGCAAATGAATCATCTAGCATCATTTGTTTTGCTCTCTTCTGCATGATGTAATGAAATAACGATACCCAGCTGGGTAAAAAGCAACCGAACGCTAAATGAAAGGATGGGACGATGCGACAAAAGGAACCTAAATTCATGAGCCGCCTGCCAAATATAGACGTAAATATGAAACTAACAGCTCAAAGCTGATACGCTGCACTTCAACCCCAGTCATTATTATGCGAGTAAAAAGCCAGAACAACAAGCAACTGTGTCATCGTGCACTTACTTCCAGAATCTACTGTATACACATAGACTTCTTTTTTCTTCTCCACCCACGCTACCGAAGCACTGCCTAAAGAAGATTGTCAGACATGTTATATAAGGCATAGCTCATGAATGTACTTTGAAGCAACATAATTGTGTCAGTACCTTGGAGAGGCAATCATGGTTTATAGAAAAGTGAACTCTATTGAACCGGGCTTTGACTTTAACCTCTCCATCACTTCCTTCAAAGCAATGAATAACAAAGCTTGGCAGGAAAAATCAATTCTCTCTTTTCAGACTATTACTCTTCCTTCAATCAGATGGATACCAAACATGCAGCATCTCGGACTGCCGCTCCATTTTTCTCTTTGTGCTGATGTGGAGCAAAGGCCCTATTTCTTTTAAACAGGCCGACAAATGACGTCTGTCGGGCTGCTTTTGTTCCTGCCCAGCTCTTTGGCCGACAGGTGGGTGACCAACGTGATAAATTAAAGCTGCGGTGGGCCACCAGTCTCCTGATGTGTGTGAAGACCACAATTAGCTCCACATCATATTCATCATTCAGTAAAGACAGTGAGAGATAGAGGTGGTGCCGGTGTGCTGAAGATGTATCAGAAAGCACTGTAGTAGTGTGCAAAAGCAGGCAACACACATTTAACAGGCAACTACACAAAGTGCCACTATCTAAACATAATATTAAACCCATCAGCACTGCCACTGCAGCTCTTCCGTCCTTCCAGTCTTAAAATCAAAGCGGCTGCATCCTTCCAAAGAAAGCTGCGCCCAAAGCTCAGTGACATTATGATCCCCTTTAAAGAGAGACACAATCAAACAAGCAGCTACACACATACGACTCAGCCACCACATACATTTCTGATTATGAGTGGTGACTAAACAGCCAAATAAAGGTATGAGGACTTAAGGGACTGTGTAAGAGAGATGGACTGAAAGTTTATGAATCAGCTGAGGCGAAATTGCCCCTGGCGTGTCAAAGTATCAACAGCTTTACCCTGCCTACACCCCCACCCCCTCATCTACTCCAATAAGGATTAGATTTCTGCTGTGAGCTTTGATACACAGAGAGCAGAGCGATGGGAAGAGAGTGCATCCTCAGCACTGCAGGTGCCGCACTAAATCCTGCGGAATGGGGTGCCTGCGAGGAGAGGGGGATGATATTAGGTTTGCTGTGCAGGAACACCGGCCTTTTCTCCCGCCTTAGCATGGACCTGTGCAGGGGGCGTTTGATGTTCTTGTAAATCTAGTGTGATGTGAGGGCTGAATCACACAGAGCTGATATGAGCTTTGGCTTCCGCAAGGGACAAACAGCTCCTCACATTCCAGCTAACATGCTATAGTCCTGTTGAGTGTGTGTGTGTGTGTGTGTGTGTGTGTGTGCACGCGCGTGTGTGTTTGTGTGTGTTATGTCATAAGTTTGCCCATACACTTAGGAAAGCACGCAAATGCAGCAATAGCATGCATATTTAGTTAGAACACACGAGGTCTCTTTTAAATATATATAATTCAAATAAATATTAATATGTGTTTCTTCCAAGCAACAAAAATGGGGTTATAGAGCAAAGCAAAACAAAACAAAGTAAAATAAAAGAAAATGAAAATGCACACATACATACAAAACAAAGCAAAGAGAAATCCACCCAGAAACAAAAAACAATATCACTATTATTATTATTATTATTATATTATAATCACCAATAATGGTCACCATCAGTAGTAGTAGTAGTAGTGATAGTAGTAGTTGTAGTAATGATAATAATAATAATAAGAAGAAGAAGAAGAAGAAGAAGAAGACGAAGAAGAAGAAGAAGGGGAAGAAGATATTTGGTTAGATTTTTGCTTAATTTCATTGCATTTTACCTGCGTATATTTGAAACATGCATTTTAAAATGAGACACTGCGATATCATTAAATATAAATGTGCCTATTTTTTATTCCGTTTTATTGACCTTATTTTGAACATTTATTTTACTTTTTTCCGTGCTTAAATATATTTGCTTCACATGTTCTGTATCATTTTCTCATAAATGAACTATAATCACAAATAAAACACAGTTTCATTATTCCCTTTAAATTCTAAACACTGTTTTCAGCACATTAATCTGTTTGTTCGGGCATTTGGTTTGTTGAAGAAACACGCAAATGCACGTGCGGTGTCCTACACAGGCATGGCTTTGGGCCACCAGCTACCCTGCAGGGAGAACCCAAATCAAATGTCTGGATTATAGTGAGTTAGTCTGGCGAGGTTGCGGTTCTCACTGAAGGAAACCATATGGCAGACGGAGGCCTGTTCTCCTGCTACGAAAGAGTTGTGAAAATTACGAAAGGGCATGCGGGGTGTGGTAGTCCGCTCAGGTCAATTTTTGAGCCTTGGCACTTGTGTAAAACGTGTCATATCTGTGTTCTAAATATCACAATAAAATATCCCAATATGTTTACTCGAACAGTTACATCAGTGTTGCTACATTGTAATAAAATAAGATGATGTCTTAATGAGTTAATATCCAGTCAGCTTCTGGTTTTTGTACTCTGGTTGTTGTTGTTGTTGTTGACTGGCTATTTGCAAATAATGTAAACCTGTCTGATGAACCATGTGTTGTAGAAGAGCTGACCACACCCAGTCTGAAAAACATATTCTTATGTTATTTAACAGTGTCAATGGGTTATCAAGTTGCTCACCAATAGACACACACACACACACACACACACACATGAGGGGTCTTGAGCCACCCCTCATTTTGCTTCCAGAGATCCAGATCGTCTTATATTTTAATGTAGTGTTGAAGAACTATTCTCCAGACTCCTCTTTTCAGTACAGTCCCTGAACCTAACAAAAAATGCTATTTGTTTGTTAAGCCACACAGTGACCTACCTAGTAATCATTCAAGCAAAACAAAGCACATCCAACTGAAGTCCTGAACCAATGAAGAAACAGGTACAGATGATTCCACATGATCAGGCATGGTCAGTATACCGGTGGTGCTGAGTGCTGAGTGGCTGAAACACTTTTTTCAGGCACCTTGTATCTTTAGGCACTTTGCAACCTGTCGCAATAAGACATTTGATTCCCATTCATTTCATTTAATCTACTCAATATGCAAAATATAAAGAATACAAATATGTAAATGAATAATACAGCCATGGAAAAAAAAAAAAGAAATTCTGGTTATTGCTTTTGCAATTTGTGGGAGTGTGTCTGTGTAAAATGTGCATGTCACTATTGTTTTATACACTACTGACCACACTCGATTCAAAATTCCAAACAAAAAATAATACATACAAAATAATACAAAATTATTGGAAATGTTAAACTACACAACACTCTTACAATTTTTTTTTTTACAGTTGCACCGATTAAAATAACAATGTTAAGAGCAGAGTGTGTGCATGTGTTTCATCACATCAGTGAACTGAATCAGGAGTGAAGCTGCTGGATTACAGCACCTAGAATAGCTGCTATACAAACACTACTGCACTCACAACACATATGGAGGCATTTCTTATTTTTTACACAGCTCACACAGCAATAGTTCACAACAGAATAGGAACCTGCGCATTTTACACACACACACTGCCACAAATTTTACAAACAGTGAACAGAAAAAGGTGGTCTCTCGTATATAAACTTACATAAATTAAGTAGATAAATTAAACTTTCATAAATCAGCTACTGTTATAGATGACTGTTTATTTCACCCCCACAGTGCAGAGGATGGATGTAGAGCTGAAAATCATAATTTTCTCCAAGCATCACGGTTGGAGATTGAAGATGGGATGATCATGGGATCAGCAAGTCTCAGAACAGTCTGTCTTTATCAATTGTTTGGAAGGTGTGCCAGATACCAGTGTCCTTTTCTTTCATCTAACCACAAATGTAAGCTCCTTGAGTACTCTAGATCTAAACCCCTTGAGACTCTAGATTCTGCTAGTTTTACAGTCAGTTGAAACACAAATGGAGGTTTTTGGTAAAAGTGAAATATAAAACATGCTATAGTTTTTTTTTTCTTTCCAGCATGTTATAAACAAACAGTAATTAGCACTGAAATGTGCAGAAATATGTGTGTGTGTGTGTGTAGTTCAAAACATCCAAGCTTCTGACTACTTCCTTTTTTGTTTTTCTCAAACAAATCCAACTGTACTATTATTTTTGTAAGGTAACTATTCTCAGCACACAGAAGATCATTGCTGGAATGTAATTAAGCAGAAGAACATTCCTATACTCTTGTGCAATTTGTCATAAACAATCTCTAACGCAGCTCAATCGTTCCAGCGCAGACCGACTGAATCATGAACGTGATTAACGCAGCCCACATTCCAGAGGGGTCTATTCACCACTTTCTCGTCTCCTGAGAGGAATTTGGTGTCGACCTCTGAAAGGGAGAGATGAGTCACTTTTCTTTTTAAAGGCTGCTTTTGCAGAAGAATCTGGGATGAGCAACATGTCGGAAACCACAGAGAGAAGGGTCACTGTTTAAAAACACCACTTAGGTGAGCTGACGATGAGCTTTTTTAAGCTCTTTTTTTTTTTAAAGAGTGCTCCTTTGGTTCTGAGCTCATACTATCAAGAACGTTTTACAGATTTACAGTCACAAAAAACCCATTCAGTTTAAACCCAACAGGACTGGACCACGAAGTGCAGATGCTTTAATCATATTTATCGTTGTATAGTCCTAGAGTGTGTGTGTTCATATTTCAAGGAGAGTTAATGATGTTTCGGCGCTTAAAGAAAGCTTTTAGAAGTTCTGTAACGTCTTAGAATTCACACTAGGATGAAAAATCCGCAGCTCCTGCAGTTCAGAAGGTTTTGGAGTTGCTTCATTAGAGCTAGTTCAAAGTGTCTGTTAGAGCTAGTTCAAGTTTCTGTTGACTGAACTGTTGGCTTGGTTCTGTGATGCTAAAATAGTATTATTTTGCACACAATGGCTTGCTAGCCTCCGGTGGGGGGATTGGGGGTGCAGCGTAAAGTTAAGACCGTTTCACACTGGGCAAATTCATCATGTTCTGACAGCACTGGAGGTAACATGGCATTAGCATTTGTCTGTTTATCAAAAAACATGATTTACCAATTGGCATGGGCAGAAGGGTAGCAATTGGCTGAATGGCGTTCAGTGATTAGGAGCAGTGCTGGGGGTCTGGCTGTGCACCTGAATTAAAAATAATGCCTTGAATTCAGCAACCACCTATTAGCTGCTATTATATGAGGTGGGCCGGTTTCCTGTTCTTTTCTCAGTACGGGGAAATGGACATGGGATCCATGGCCTAGAACAGGGGTGTGGAACTCCAGTCCTGGCGGGCCGTGGTCCAGCACGTTTTGGTGATTTCCCTGCTCAGAAACACCTGGTTCACCTCGCCAGTTAACTGTCAAGTTTAGTGAATGTCTTTGAGGAGGGGAACCATCAAACTGTGCTGGACACCAGTCCTGCAGGACCGGAGTTTTACACCCCTGGCCTAGATGGTACAGGTGGCACAGATGCAGGAGATTAGGTTGAAAAAGTAGTATTTCTTAACCTCACACAGTGCAGCGGCTTCACAGCAGACTTAGATAAGTCTCTGTGAGCGTCTGTGAGGCTGGGTGAGTGGTGTTTTTATTAACTAGGCTGAGAGTGCTGAGGTCACCATGCCCCAGGGGCTTCAGCAGAAAGGGAAAGGAGAGGAAATCGAGACTCAAGCACTGTGTAGTGGATAATAGGGGTGTAAAAATCTATTGATCCAAAAGTGAGGATCTGATTGCATCAGTTGTAATAAGGCCGGACCTGTCCATTCTGCCTTTCACCCTAGAAGCACTCCAGGACACCCCATTTGACCCTGGTTATGTATAAATAAATGGGTGGATGGATAAAAAGACTGAATGAAGCATGAACTCATTTTTCGGCCCAAGTGAAGAAACGATCTATTATTATTATTTATTACATGCCATTTGTATTAGAAGCTGTATCCTGGTATTCTAATCAAAAATTTGTTATATCCAAAAATATGATACATTATATGCACATAGCATCTGATCATCAAAAACATAAATACATAAACAAAAACAACTTACTTTTTAATCCATATTTCCTTTTGGGAAATTAGCTTAGTTTTTGTTTGTACTGAATGTGGAACTGGTGTTTGACTGGCACAACTCAAAAGTAGCATCACAGATGAAAATGTATAATATAACAATAAAAAAGAATTAAAAAAACGCACAGTATGTATATTTATATTAACGTTCTAATCTCATAATTTCAATTAGAATACTCAGAGGGTGTGCTGCCTGGCTGCCTGACCACTACAGTTCTCTTTGTATGATTCTTTTGAGTGTGTGTGTGTGTGTGTGTGTGTGTGTGTGTATGCTGTGTCACTTATGTTTTCCTCAGACAGATTATCCTCCCAGTGGCAGTCACTTTAGAAATAAATATTTTTTTCCGCTTCTGTGTTGCACTTTCTGCCGGCAGTCAGACGCTCCTGACAGCGGCGCTTAAATGAGACAGATGAATGGAGGGATTTTACATTAAACCCCCTCCCCTAGACCCAACATACACACACACACACACACACACACACACACACAGATGCTTACTTACTCACTCATCACGTTCCTCTGCCCGCTCACTCCTATTTTCCAACACACCATCATCCCTTCCTCAAATTATTTTCTCTCTGTATCTCTCTCTCTCTCTCTCTCTCTCTCTCTCTCTTTCTCTCTATCCTCTCTCTCTCTCTCTCTCTCTCTCTCTCTCTCAGCTAATTCGGACCAGACTGAATAGAGCTGACAATCAGCCTTGATTTGTGACTTGGCCGACGGCAAGGTTAATATGATTATTATTGCAATTTGTTCATCAGCTTTTTTCATAGAGAGGCAAGTGTGTAAACAGTCATCAGCAGTTAGTTTCATGAATGAGAGATGTGTATAATGATAATAGTAATAACAAAAATAATACTGGTCTTTTGTTTGTGCGTAGTGTCTTTCTCAGATTAAAGGCAGAGCAACAACAAAAGACCAAATGACCCAAAATGACAAACCTGTGGAGAAATAAGCGCTGGAGGGGACAGTCCGTTCTCCAGCTACGTCCACCAGGTCCTCCTGGGGGATATCAGACCTGCTGAGATATATAATCCACCCAGCTTGTCCTCTTGGTCTCCTCCCAGTTGGTTGTGCATGAAACACCTCCAAAGGGAAGAATCCGGGAGGCATCCTGACTAAATGCCACCCCAACTAGCATCATGGTTCAGGCATGGAAATGATTGAAAAACGTTGTTGTTCATTTTTTTCTCTTTTTTGTATTAAACACTAATACATATCAGTAGATCAGTGTCTGAGAGGGTTGTTTGAGACTCTGATGAGTGGTACAAGGTTTGTGCTAATGCCATTTGGAACATGTCCAATTCTGACTCTACAACTGATGATCTCACCCACATATATATTAGGGCTGAGTATGTTAACACGCTAACTTAACACCAACAATTATTCAATTATTTTATTGTGCATTAACCCAGATTTAAAAAAAAATGCTATTACGTTTAAAGTTTTTGCTTTTTGTGCAAAAAAAAGCAAAATGAGATGCAGCATGCAGCTCTGCATCTCAGCTGGTTTTCGCGGGTGTCAGGCATCCCATTACTTTTGCTAGACAAAAGTATTGGGACGCCTAACCATTATGCCAACAGGGACTTTAATGACACTGCATTCAGTTATATAGACTTTAATATGGAGTTTGGCCCCCTTTGCAGATGCTTTAATGATTCCGCCCCCCAGGTTCCAGAGCTATTCATCCAACATCAGTGCCTGGTGTTGTGGCTGAACATGATCAAATCCTCACAGCAATGTTCCAACCATAGTGTAAAGTCCTGCCAGAAGAGTACAGCAGCAAAGAGAGGACAGATTCCCCATGATATTCTTAATTTCAGAAGAAACTTATGTCTAAAACATGTACATTTTTATGATGGACACAAGTAAACATATACTATATGCACAAAAGTATTGGGACGCCCGACCATTACACCAATGGGCATTTCAGTGTCACTGCATTCATATACACAGACTTTCATATGGAGTCGGTCCCCCTTTGCAGCTGTATCTTTAAAATAAAAAGTGTGCATTACACTATTTTTGAAGAAATTATTTAATTTTGCATATAACAAATCATCCACTGAATTTCATCAGTTTCTTAATAATTAAAGTTCCTGTAGATCATCTGCAGGGGACCATCAAGACAAAGTGTGGCAAAATAAAATCTGATTTTTGCCAAACGTTAGGTCTTACATTTTGAAAATGTATTTTTTTAAGTTTCTGGGCAGCAGTTCAGATTTTGAAAATGCCTGTTTTGCAGTCTCATACTGATTTTTGCTCGAGCCTGGTGAAGAAAACGGCGAGGTAGCAGTCCAGTGTGTACGTGACAGAACACACTATACAGCAGATACTATGAGGGGGACATGGAGAGTTGTGAGTAAAGAGGCTTTCAGTGCTTCTGGAAGAAAAAGAAGTCGGGACGGGTCATGTCACTGAATGACCCGCAATCAAAAGATGAGATTCTGGTAAGCTTACAGGGTAGCAGGTGAAGATGTACTCATGATTGTGAACTAGCAGTGTGTCAGGGCCAGACCATAATAGACTTGACCACAGCAAGCAGAAGTTCTCTTATTATGACCCTCTTATTATGTTGTAAGCGAATTACATAAACAATGTCATTGGTCAAACTGACCAGTTCAGTCAAATACACACAAAGGCAGGCAATATGTTGGGTCAAAACACGAATGCTTTCTACAGCCTGTGCAATGTCAACAGTGTTATAAGGTCATTACATATCACACTGTGTGACATCGATCTAATACACTTGGTTATGATGTGTGTGTAGATGTACAATAGTGTGTGTGAAGGAGTGTAGATGTATGATGGTGTGTGTGAAGGTGTGTGGACGAACGATGGTGTGTGTGAAGGTGTTTAGACGAACGATGGTGTGTGTGAAGGTGTGTAGATGTATGATGGTGTGTGTGAAGGTGTGTAGACGAACAATGGTGTGTGTGAAGGAGTGTAGATGTATGATGGTGTGTGTGAAGATGTGTAGACGAACGATGGTGTGTGTGAAGGTGTGTAGATGTATGATGGTGTGTGTGAAGGTGTGTAGATGTATGATGGTGTGTGTGAA
>JBBPCX010071260.1:0-10134 GCA_037974365.1 Hydrocynus forskahlii
TATGAATTTATGAATTTGTTATATGTTTTTAGTTTATTCTGTGACCATTCATTCTTTGATGATCATCTTCACCCTATGCCTTACATTACTTGCGGTGCTAATATTGCAGGAAAATGTAAATGAATCAGTACAGTGGGGTAGAAGTCTTATTAGAGGATTCAAATACTTGAAATGTAAATGACATTTCAATTTCCATTTTGACACCATTATTGAATAATCTCACAAAACATATCCATGCAATCTGTGAAACGTACTTCCATCTTCATCCTGCATTTCCATTTAAATAAACCTAATTATAAAGTTTCCAACTCTCCATGTGTGCAAAATGTCAACACCAGTGCACCAAATGGTGAACGTGAATGCCATTAGAGAATCTGAGCCAAAATCGAGTGGGAAATTTGCCATTATACAGTCCTTTTGCCAGCAACATGTGTTACATCCCTACTTTTCCAGTCCATCCATTTTCTTCACCAGCCTTTATTTTCTTCTTTCCTCTCACCAGCACCTAGTTATCACGAATCCTATTCCACCCCGCCTCTTAACACAGCTTCTCAGCTTCGTCCAATGACTAGTATTCCCCACATCTTTCAAGCTTTCTTTTTATCTTGCTTTAGTCTTCCATCATACTCCTTTCCTGGTTTTCCTCTTATAGTTAGTTCTTCACATTTCGTGCATTTTGTATCTTCTTCTACCAGCACTACACCTTCAGTGGCCCCTTATAGTCATGTGTGAACACACCATAACACACAGCAAGAACAATGCTCAAGGGTATCAGGGATTTGAACCCACCACCTTCTGATCTCAGGGCGAACTCCCTAACCACATCTTGCTAAATTCTCATTCCTCTCTTGTGCTAGTCCTTGTTTCTGATTATGTTTACGGATAGTTTCAATGTAGTTTATGGGTACTTCCTCCTTTTATTATTACAGACATGTAAGAACTTGTTAACATGTTAATGAAATTGTTAATCTAAAGTTAACATGTTTTTTTCTGTCAGAAAGATCCTCACAACTTACAACGATAAATGGCTTTAAATTATTTGTACAGGCGCTTAAGACCACTGCACAGAACTGTAATCAGTTAAGGCATTGCATATTTGTTCATTCCAATGATTTCTTCACTATTCAAAAGCCCACACTAGTCCTTTGTAAGCAAAACCAATAGTCAATGGACCTAAACTGATGCTCTAACAGACGACAGGGACTTTTCTATCGACGCAACATGAAACCTCACACTTCCACAGGAAAGCAGACACTTCTGTGAGTCGCGGAGATAATAACACAGCATAATTAGAACAGGTGCGACACCCTGATCCATCAGACTGAGAGGCTCTAATCACACCCAAAGCGGTGAAATGTCAATGTGATTCTTCCATAATATTACCCTTGGGTGTCTTTGACGTAATACTGTGAAACGGCTGTCATCCCTTTTTAATGACAACAATTATTGATATAGGTCTTGAAATCTATGCGCAGAATTTACTTTTCCATTTCTTTCCCTTTTGCAAGCATGAGACAGGCAGAATATGGAAAAGTTCACAAGCAGTATTTTTATCCTTAATATGAGCTTAGTATATAAGCATTGTCAGGGGTTTTCACAATGAGGATATTTTTGGGGATTTAAAAAAGTAGACACAACTTTTAATACACGCAAGATTCAAAGAGAAGTGTTTGAAAAAGATGAAGAGAAAGAAAACAACGGATCCACCTAGTGGAAATACAGGCCAAGTTATTTTTCCAACTCAAAGAGACACTGCTAAAGAAAAAGAGACAGCGCTGAAGCTCTGCTGCAGGGTTGTGTGTCTGTAAGTATGTGTGCGTGTGGAGGCCCTAATTTACCTCATGCAATCACATCTTTTTTTGTCCTGTGAAACACTTACAATTACCAGCAACTTTTCCATGATTGTCAAAATGGCTTATCATCCCAGCCCTGTATTATTGATGTTCATGTTTTCAAGGGGCTGACTGACTCCGGGTGTTGTTTACCCTCTGCATCACCAGGGACACTCTGAATGACAGTCTTGCACATGGCTTAGCGTTTCCTGTCGCCCACAGTATTTAAACCAACATTTGGAACTCAAATGTTGCAAAGTATTGCTTACTATGAAGTATGCTGAGTATTTTTGCTCCTGATTTCTGATAACCTGCAAATGTATTGCAAAATGCATTAGTATTGGTGAGAATGCCGATAATAATTAATGAACTATGTTACACACATGAGCCATTACATTAAAATGTCTGTCTAATATTATGAAGGTCCCCTCCATGCCACCAAAACAGCTGTGGAAGCATGGACTCCACAAGACCTCTGAAGGTGAGCTGTGCTATCTGTACCTAGACGTTATCAGCAGATGCTTTAAGTCCTGTAAGTTGTGAGGTGTGCCCTCCATGGATAAGACTAGTTTGTCTAGCCCATCCCACAAATGTTCGATCAGATTAAGGCCTGGCAATTTTGGAGTCACCCTGAACTCTTTGTCGCTTTCCTCAAACCATTCCTGAACAATGTTTGCAGCGTGGCAGGGAACATTATCCTGCTGAAAAGAGGCCATGACAGGATGTATTTGGTCTACAACAGTATTCAGCTGGTGAATCAATGCATTATATCTGAAGGGCCAACTTAATCCCTAAGTAATCCAAACATTTGGACGTTCCATCAACTTTTGTTTGCTTGGAACAATTTTTAAGAAATATTACATGAGTTATTATTCCATGTCCATGGTGTGGTCATTCGTTGGTTCTTCGTGGACGTTAAATCTGGACAATAAAGACGCAGACAGGAAAAGTATTGATGATTCTAACTTTGGTGATGGTGGAGACTCTCGAGAATGCCTTGCCTGGCAAAGACCAACAAGCTGACCAAATCAAGCCTTACCTCTTAAACAAAGTCCAGATAGGCAAACTGAAGCGCTTTTTATGAGAAAAAAAAAACAATTCACTGGAAAAGACAATTATTGCTGGAAGAGTGGAAGATAAAAGAGTACAAGAACAGCAAGATGGATAGAGACAATCAGAGAATTCATGAAAAAGCCATTAAACAGCCTGAAGACTCAAACAAGACCAAGGATCCTTGTGGAGGAAGGATCAAACAGGATCATTTCGGAGGTATCCATATGGACACCAGGGCTAGGAACCAGCTTGATGGCCTTCCATAATCCAATTCCATGTCACTCATCAACTCTGGAGTGTTTGCTGGGCTGTATTGTGCCCACAGACCACACAGGCAGTGGGTACACAGTGCGTGTGTAGGTGTGTGTGTGTGTGTGTGCGTGCGTGCGTTAAGCATCAATGCCCAAATTAAATCTGACAAGGGAATCAGAAGCTGTCAAACACAATGTCACGCCCGTCTCTATGAGCTGAAGAGACGTGGACAGGATGCGCGCGTGTGCTGACCGTGGTGGACAAGCAGCTGCCGAGGCCGGAGCCGCAGCGCACCCCCACCTGATGTATTCATTTCGCTGCTGCTAATAAATTAGCGCTTCTTCCTCCTCTGCTCCGCTTCCTAATCACATCGGAGACGCTACATAATGAAAAGCGAGTAGAGAAAAAAAATAAATATATCAACGGTGCCAGAGAGGTGTGGCACCGCGGGATGAAATCATCTGCATCCATAAGTGCTTTCTTCTGCAAATACAATAACTGGTGACACGGGGTGCACATCATCAATCACGGGCCAAAAGATTGCACTGGTACGTTGGCGGTCTTCATTGTGGGTTGTTGTTTTTTTTCCCCCTCTCCCCCTAAGGCAAGGAAAACAAACAGAAATAGTCCAGATTGGATGAGGTGCGCGCATGTAGGGAGAGACAGCGAAAGAAACAGAGTGAGAGAGAGAAAGATGGAGGCAATCACAGAGAGACAGGTGGATGGATGGATGTCTCTCTGCATTCCTCTCGGAACTGCATCTCTGAGGTTTTGTTCAGGCTGGGTGGAATCTTTAGCATCCAGAGTATATTGCCTTGGCAGAAAATTCCATTTGCTTTATTTCTTAAAAAGTTTTCCTGTTTGCTGGAAAACAGAAAGTTATCAGATTATGTCACTTTGATGTACTTACTAGGGTTGGCACCACTTTTTCATGTTGGATCCCACAATCACACTCTTGAGTATCTGGAAAACCGATGCCAATCCAATACTGTCTTGTTCTCCATTCTTCAGCAACTAAACTGTTAAAAAGACATTTGTCTATTTCCTTTAGAGGGCGCTACATAAGTTACAGAATTACAGTTTCTACTCCCATATAGTGCAGAATTTGACCATCATGGAGTTCTGTATACATGGCTGAATCCTCAGCGGCTCTTTGTTTGACAAATTATAGACTGTTTGGGAGCAGGAGTCTGGATTTCAATCCCTACACAGTGCACTGTTGTGAGGAGGGCACCATTTGGGACACATCTCTGTTCTGCATTTCTTTATCTGTGTGTCTCACTTTACAGTATGTTGCTCAAAATTTAGGGTGTGTGTTCCAAAGTTACTGTATTTTTGCATTTCAACTAGTGTCCAAACTGCCCTCTAGAAAGACATGGGTCAGCTTGTGTGTGTGTGTGTGTGTGTGTGTGTGTGTGTGTGTGTGTGTGTGTGTGTGATATATATATAATGGGCTATACATCCTTAAATCTCAGTCTACATCATCCTGCAAACCTGGAAGGACTAGGCTTGACTCATCATACAGGCGTGCCGTTTCCCATAGGCTCGTTTCCATGAAACATATCTATTGATACATACATGAATCCTGAGCTGCTTCAAGGCTTAAACTGAAATTAATCAATATTAGGTCTCCATCAGGAAATGACAAAGATGCTATAAATATACAGGATAACACTCGTGCCCTACATGGCTTGGAGAAAACATGAAAACAGGCAATACATTTATTTACAATGAATCACATTAACATTTGATTACCATTGCCAGGTGGCTCCTTTTTACCTTTGTTTGGATGTCAAAAGCAGCAGAAAATGATGTCACTACCATCTGGGGCCAGGAATACAAGGAATACAAGTTTGAACAAGCCTGGTCAAATGTAATATGGAATATAAAATGTGCAATATCTTTTACACAAGCTTTTCTGAAGACCTAAGAAAAAGAGCTGTTGATGCTCATCAGGCTGCTAAAGTGCTGTACTGAGAAGCTGAGAAACAGTATGCAACTGAGAAACATTACGTTTGGAGAATGGAGAACACTGCATTCCAGCATCCCATCTTTGAAACATGGTGGTGGAAGTATCATGTTTTGAGCCTGTTTTATTGCATATAGGCCAGGACAGTTCGCCATCGCTGATGGAACAATGACCTTTAAATTATTCCAGTGAAAATATATAAGGACCTGCCTGTAAAATGAATCTCAAGATAAAGTGTCTCATGAAGCAAGACAACTACACTAAGCACACAAGTCAATCTACACAGAATGGTTAAATAAGAAAAAATCTCATGTTCTGGAATAGCCAAGGCAAAGCCCTGAATTGCACAGATGAAGCTGTAATGTACAAAGGAATGGGTTAAAATCCCTCCAAAGCCAATGTACAGGACCGTCCAACAACAGCTGGAAACATTTAGTTGCAGTAATGCAGTTATTCTGCTTTCAGTCGGCCAGTAAGGTCTGCACAAAATCCATGCACTTTTATCTATATTCTTTTATACTGCTATATTAGTTTTATGGTTACTTTTATTGCTTACATTATATTTATGCTTTTATGCTTATTTTATCTCTGCAAAGCACATTGTGTATGATACTGTGCTATACAAATAAACTTGCGTTGCATTATTGCTGCACAAAGGGGGTCCCATCAGATACTGTATGCAAAGGTTTGCATACGTTTGCCACTCAAAATGTGTAACATTTTTCTTAATGAATAAAAAGACAAATAATAGTTTGTCCCATTTGTTTAACTGGGATCTCTTTGTCTGCTTTTATGAACTTTTATGAAAATCTGATGGTGTTTTAGGACATATTTATGCAGAAATATAGAAAATTTGAATGACCTTACGTTCATTCAAGCAACACCATAGCAGTACTAATGTACCGTCAGCCCCATTGTCCCTCAGGACGTGCAGCCTTGTCATGCTGTGTGGAATACACACAGGCTGAATGCACTGTTCAAAGTCAGGCTGTAAACACAGCATGCAGCAGGGACTCAGAGGGACATGACTGCTATTGCATAATGCTCCTGCGTGGGACGTGGCCTGGGTTCTTAATGGGATTAACACACACCAACAGTGCCTTAAGGCCTTGATCCGTCCTAAACAGAGATGCAGCAAGAATGCTGAGGTCAAATGAAAAGGGAAAGAAAGAGACAAAAAGATGTGTACCATCACTGCACCAAAGAGAACAGTGTAGTGGAGAAGCTGGACAAGCTTGTTGAGGGCTGGTTTAGTCAGCTCTTTAGTTTTGCACTAAACTGAGCAAAAACATACTGTGTAGCTAAAATCAGTAGTAGCAGCTATGCTATATGGCCAAAAGTATGTGGACAACTGTTTTTAACTTCTATATAATCTTGTGGGTTCCCCATTGCAAAATCTTGGGTCTTAATATGAGTTCCCTTAATAGGAAATTTCCCTTTTTTTCAAATTTTAAGCATTTGGCAAAAGGGTGCCTGTAGAGCTTCCAAGTAGTGGTATATTAACAGCAACTTACATAAGGCTTCATGACACCTACATACCTTTCATAATAAATGGCATGAAGCATTTAAAAAGGCTTAATCCAACAAGTAGCAGCTGTCAGAAAGGCTGCTTTAGCAATTTAGTTGTTATGACGACACAGTGATTTAAATAAGCCTTTATAAATGCTTATGAAGGTTTAGGCTATGTCAGTTGTCATGAAAGGCCAGCCACAGGTTCAGACTCTAAAGGGCTACGATCCAGTCCAGTTTATTTTTACTGAGTGTGATATAATCCAGTAGGAAAACACATCTATTTTTATTGAACAGAATGAACAAATAATAAATTCATAACAGGAGTATATGTGCAGGATAAATGTGGATTTTGTGCAGTGACGGGTCAGTCAACGCTGCTTGTGTTTGTGAGAGATCCTTATTGGATGTCCTGCTCAGCATGTGCTATGTAAATAAATGGATGATTCAGCTCAGGCAAGTGGGATTCAGTCGAGGGGAGAAATAGGGCAGCAGATCTGGTCCAGATGACGAAGACCGAGAAAGTCCCTCAGCTCGTCCAGGGAGACAGAGCGAGAGGGTGTGAGGGGCTCATTCGCACCCCTCTCACCCGTGAAACGTTCTTCATATCAACTCAACACCTCCAGGAGGATCCGGCCCTCAACTTTGACCTCTTTTCTGTCCCAATCACTGCAAACAGTTCATGCATGGCTCAGACTGAGAGCATCTCCTAGCTGTTAGAAACAGTACTGCAGTCCAGCCTCTGCTGCTGGTCGTGAGAAATTAGTTTTGGATGCCGTTGAGACCAACAGAGAGCCTGCTCTGTGAATTCACTCACAAAAGCACAAACACAGCAGCAAATCAGAAACACTCACATCTGGAATTCTAAGGTATTTGCCAGAACAAACAGCTCCAAAATAATAGGGATTAGCCCCCTTGCCTGCGGAGTGTATCTTTAATATCACCTCCAGATGTAGGAGATTACATCGCTGGTTTTCACTTTACTGGCCCAAACACACACACACAGTATAAAACCTGATAAGTAAGTTTACTGAAGAGCAGAATTCACGTGGCTTCAAAACACCTACATAAAGAATTTATAACAACTGACATAAACACTGACTGGCCTATTTCAACAGGCATTTGATGTTATGAAGGCTACTTTTGCCAGTTTCACCTTAGAGTGCGTTGATGACTTTATAAAGTTACATCACTGTTATGCATGTGTCATGCTGCCTTATAAAGACTTCCCCACAAAAAAATTATTCAAAGATAAAAGCTCACATTACCCAGAGAAATTTGTTTATGCCGTTGGAAAATGTATGGTGAAAATTCATTTAAATGCTGTATGCAAAATCTGATTTTACACATATTTGCAAAAAGACATTATTTAAAGCCTTATTTAAAGACTGTCTTATTTCTTTCAATGTCAGTTCAGTTCCTGGATGCAAATACTTCCAAACACTGTCTGTCCAGTAACAAAATGATAAAATGATGATCACACCACCTAATTTCTTTATTCCTACTGTGCTCTGCTTATAATTTTCCACCCCAGATGTTTAAAGGTCCACGGCTCAGTTCAGACAGTTTCAACCCGTCCATCTGTCAGGCTTTCTATAAACTCCTGTACTGGAGCGTTTTGTGCAGTATTTATGAGTAATTGTGACACAAGAACAATCCATCCATTCATCAGTCTAGATATTTATCCACCCATTTGTTCATCCATCCATTCGTCCATCCATCCATCGGTCCGTGTTATTCATCTCTCCATCCATTCATACATTCATCCATCCATTTATTCATCTCTCTAGCTAGGTAGCCATTCATCCATCTATCCATCCATCCATTTTCATCTTTTTACCCATTCATCATCAGTTTACCCATTTAATCATCTATTAATCCAGGTATTTATTTATAAGTCTTCCCACATCCAACTATTCCTGTGTCCATTCATCTATCCATCCAACCGTTTACCTATTCATTATCAGTTTACCCATTAAATCAGTTTACCTATTCGCTCAAATTTCAACTATATATAAAACATTCATATCTTCAGCATTGTTCAGCATTGTGGCAACAAACTATATATTAATCTTAATGCATTATTAATCCATGATTTAAAATAGTGATTTTTTTTTGGATTGGGGCTTAATAAGCTCATGCTCAAACAGCCGAGGAGACATCAACTTTGAACATAAAAAGTGAATTAAGATCAAAGTCAAAAACTATATTTTTTCCAAAGAAATCATTGTGAATATATCGCAAATATTCAGTATATCGTCCAGCACTGCTGTGTAGGCAGTAAATGGGTTTGGAACCTGTATTTACTTTCTTCACAAAACTGTAAACTCTACTCATAAACACTCCTCTACCGACTGCTTGGGGGGGGGGGTCGAGGTGTCTGTCTCTCAGGACGTCCTAGAAGAAACGTGTCATAAACGTAAAGTGGATTTCCACAAACAAAAAACAGTGGTTTTCCCAGTAACTACTTCTGTAGGCTCGATTCACAGTGAGATACAGCTATTTGGAAAGGACACAAATGACAAAACACACTACAGCCATCGCATCCATGCCAAGCAATTTGGGGGGAGGTGTCTCTCATTTTTTGACAAATCTACAGCTTGGCACAAATTCTCACACACTGATAAGTCAGGCATGCTGCCCCAGTCCCTCCTGCTGTCTTCTATTCTCGCTTTCTCTCTCTGACACACACACACACACACAAACACACACACACACACACACACACACAAACACAAAAAGTTTCATTAGTGTCCTAAAGACTAGCTGAGAAAGTGAGAAAGGCTGGAAATGAACACAGGAAATGAAGCACCTCGCTCAAAGCCTTTGAAGTAAACACACGGCCAGACTACAGCTAATCAAGCACACCTGAAAGTGTGTGTATGTGTGTGTGTGTGTGTGTGTGTGTAATACCAAAAACCTGTAATGAGAAAAGAACACATAATGCAATAATAAACTGGTCACGCTCTCCATCCACTTCAGTTCATAAAAGCTGCATGAAGTTATACTGCCTAAGCCTCTTTTCCACCAAGACAGTGTCCAAAAAGACTTCAAGAAATAAGTAAGGGATTGGATAAAGTCAAGACAAGATCTAGAGGACATCAAAATAAACCTTGTACTCCTTCAAGATCTGAAAGATTAAGGTTTCAGAATGGCCTTCCCTGTCTTCAGATGAAAGGAGAAGTGGAAAGAAATTCCTACATCAGGAACACAAAAACTGCTGGTTGTTTGTTGTGCAGCTCCGTCACTGGAGTGTGGTCTACAGTGGCAGTGTGGGAGAGGATGGATGGAAGGATGGATGGAGAGATGGATGAAAGAATGAGAAAGTGAAAGAGGGCAGCTGCCATCAGCTTAGTGCAGAAAATAAGCTAATTAGTTGTTGGGGGTCTGCAGGGGGAGGCTGCAAAAACAGAGGAGCAACGACTATGTATGTGTGTTTGGATGTGTGTGTGTGTGTGTGTGTGTGTGTGTGTGTGTGTGTGCAAGAGAGAGAGAGAGAGAGAGAGAGAGAGAGAGAGA
>JBBPCX010071261.1:0-10133 GCA_037974365.1 Hydrocynus forskahlii
CAGGTGTTCCTCCTGCTTGGTTGGAACGAAAACCTGCACCCACAGCGCCCCCTTCTGGACAGGTTTGGGGACCCCTGATCTACACTGTCTCAGTTCAGATTACAAGGATAATGTGTTCTCATGGCAATTGCCTTTTCACCCACGTCTTAGTCTTTCCCATGTCGTCCAGAAGATCATGAACGAACCATACATTCCTGACTGGTCACGGAGTTGTCATGCTACGGTCTGACAGTACAATACCAGTCATTCACAGCAGCAAGCAATACCACAACTCCACTGATGATTACTGAGGGCCGAGTGTATTATTGCTAGCTTTCAAATAATCTACTGTGGCGTCAGCCGAATAAATCAGTGTACGTTATATTAGACACAGGGTTTCCATGTCGAATCGCGTCTAAATGCAGCTCATTTTTCCTCTTCATCCTTCATATTTTTTCACTCGTTTTTTTTTTTTTCCGTTTATTTGCCGTTGACTTTGCCCTTACTTATGCAAGTAGAGTATCTTACAGCTAATCTCAGAAATATTTCTTCACTTGAAATGAACAGGAGAAACAAATGTACAAGGCAGCTGAGGTGTGTTTGGGCAGATGCTCATGTGAATTTCAATTAAAATGTTATTTATACGCGCTTATTTACAGCCCATGTTGTCACGAAGCAGTTTGACAGAATCCAGGTCTGAGCCCCGAAAGAAAACAGGAGAATCCAAGAGTACAGTTGGAGTCAGTGGAGGTAGCTTTTGTCGAGGTCTGAGTGAGGAGTGGTTCGAGAGTCTCTAGTCCACAGCAACAGGGACAACAATCTCCACCGTAGCGCAGGGAAGATTACTGCTGGGCCACGACTTTCTCTAAAATATTAGACAAAAACGGCAAATTAGGAAAAGGTTTGTAAGCTGAGAGCTCTTTTGGTGTCAGGCAACAGACGTGGTGGAATAAAACTTTGTTTGAATTTCTTGCTGAATGACTTTATTGTCAAAAAAAAAAAATCACGACTGCAGTTTGCAGGTACCTAAGATTCTGTGCCTCCCTGAATCCAAGTTAGTTTAGAAACTGTACAGAACAGAAACCTGGGATTATTTTTGTTGGATTCAGTGAGAAATGATAGGCAGGCCGAGTTAGCCGCAGTAACTAAGGTTCTCCTTCCAGGCAGAGTGGAACAATTCCAGCCCGGTTAATCGCCTTTCATGCTTTAATTTTTACACATTTTGCTTTAGGGCACATGTTTTGTCATTATACCAAGCAAGCTTTCTTCTGACTGCTTCACGTTTAGAGGTGCAGTGTTATTTAATGTGGATCGAAGAGAATTCTCCAAGCATTCAGGCTGTGGGCTGTACTGCAAGAAGCGAGAGCATCGTCCTCCCGCAAAGGGCTGGATCCCATCCCAAGGCAGGAGACCAGGCTTGCCCCCAAACATGGAACTGTCGGTAAACCTCACATTGTTCTCAGTGCACCATTTGGACATCCAGCAATTCAGCGCCAAAGTCTGCTAAAGCTGGACTCATTTACGCGCCTCTCTGTCCAGACAAACGTCCTCACCATCCTGTCACACCTAGGGCTGGCCAACAGCTGCGGCTCCATTCACAGCACATCGTTTACCTGTTCGAGAGGCACGTGACGAGTTATCCACAGATTTATATATGTACACCTTTAAATGAACAGTTCAGTTATTCACTGAGAGAGGCAAAAGAAAAACACAAAATATAAATCCGTTAAGATGAAAGGTTGCCAAATGTACAATTTTACATTTTAAAACATGGATGCTGATTTACTGCATTTGTTCTCTTTATGATTAGCGAATGAGTGGGAACTGCACTGACTGGTCACGATATTTACTTCTCACTTATCCCATGTTCCTGTTAGGGGCAGTGATCAGGAAGTCACGGGTTTGTATCCCAAGACTGCGAAGCACCTCTGAGGTTCCCTTTGAGCAAGATCCCGTCCCCACACACGGCTCCCGGCTTCCTGGCTGCCCGTGTCGAGGCGAATTTTATAAGACCAATTAAAAAAAATAGAATATTAATTAAAGAGCCAAGTTCAGTCACTGAGATTGAGGTCACTTACTACGAAAACGCTGTTTTATTAAAGACAGCTGCATGGTCAGTGAGAGAGGGAGGCCAACCCCAACTCTGGTTTACTTTCATTCACAGCGGCTTTTTATCACCTTTTCCAGGACACGCCTCTCCAGTTAACACCCGCGTTATCCCTGGCGTCCTGCCCAACCACCTCCTTATCTGAATGCTCAAAACTCCTCCCTTATCAATATCCCAGCTATCGGGTATTACTCACTCGGCGCCTCCCATCCCCTCACGGTAACTCTCCTCCCTCCCGCTGGTATCTATGTGTGAAGACCATTTTAAGCCCACTGTAGCCGGACTTATTTGGAAAGTGCCTTTAGAACAGGCTACCTGTGTCTGCGTTTCCTTCCTACACTTTAGTTCAGCTGACTCTCACGACACTTTCCTTTACCTGTAAATTTACCCCAGCTGACTTGCAAGGGTTAATACTAGTAAATGAATGGATTCTATTGGTGGAGCAAATTAACCCCTTATTTCTAATGTTATAATCATTCATTTTCTCCAACACCCGCTGCTTCAGAATGGTCACTCTCACTCTACTGTCTGTATAAGTTATGATAAAATAAGTTTCAAATAACCTAATAATCAGTGATAACACATAAGAAGTGCATAGGATTGTTAGTTAAGTATGCAAAGTAATAAGTTACACACATTAATACATTATTTTACGTATCAGAAAGGCTTTTATGCACTGCATAGACTGGAAGAAAGTAATTGTCATCCATGCTATTCTGTCGGTCAGGTCTGGAGAGGTCAGTGGAATGACATTATCGACTCATTCACTTCCAGTCTGTGTCCACATTTCCGCTGCATCCGTTCCACACTTCCACTGGGTCTTAACACCTCTTCGTGTGTGTTAACATGTGTATTTACCCGCTTAAAAGAGTAGGTAAGTAGTGAAAGAAACTTAAATTCTTAAGTTTCATGGCTGATTTCATATTTACATTACAGTACGTTACGAATGGCCCCAACAATACATCACCTTTGTTTTAAAAACATTTATTATCATCATCATAGGGAAAGAACAAAATCCTTTTCGTGATACTTGTGTCTGGAGTTCATGCCATACATCAGATCTAAAGGTCAACAGTTTTCTGAATATCAAGATTTTTTAGAATGGATGAAGTAAATAATTACAGAAGATTTTTATTTTTACAAAACATTATTGTACACAGACATGTTGGTTAAATAGGTAATGCTTCCTCTATATACTACTCTCACTTGTGGAACAGAACCTCAAATCTCCAGAATTTCTCAAGAGCTGGACGATACGTTTGTAAGTTATTTTGAACTTCTTGTACTGGTTTATTCTTCTCTAAATGTTCGCACAACATAAAGGTCCACTGGCCTCTACAAATTATTTGGGAAAAACTTGGAAATGCAAGGTTTTGTTCTGACAGCAATTTAGTCACTGATCAGTTGTGCACAATGTGGTTGAACATGCACAGTCAAATGTTAAAAGAGTAAGACCACCCATGTTTCTCCGTCTTTCTGCTTCAGCCTGTGCCAACTTCACTTGCGGCGAATCTCTTCTCCTGCTGAGAAACGGGTGTGACAGAGCTCTTTTACGGGGACTGAGCTCGACATAAAGCAATAGCTTCACTCGATCTACTTTATATTGGTCACTTACTACGAAAACCCAAAATTCACTCACATACACAGAAGGACGAACATCGTATCATCATAAATGTCCAGTTGCTTTTGAGACACGGGAGAATCACTCACTAATAGCAAATGAAGTTCAGTTTCTCCTCACAGTCTCTGTTCTCCCACTGATCGGCTCCAGATTTCCAGGCTCCACAGCGGACAAGCTGGGCAGGGCATGAGGGTGGAGACCCCAGGAACCCCACCGGGTCCCCGTTCACCCAGTGCCACGAGCCATCGAGGAAGCGCAGACCTGACCATACGCTGGACGTCTGAGCGTCTGCGGTCTTCTTTCTGACTACAAGCAGATCGCTGTCTGTGGTCAGGCTCACCAGGTCAGTGTGGTGATTCCTGCAGTACTGCAGAGCCTCCTCCCAGCTCTTCCTCTTCTGCACCACGGTAAGCTCCGGCATCCACTTGTAGCAGAAAAAGCCCATAGCCCTTGAGCAGAAGTTGTCGTACCACTGATCGTTGTTTGTAACCACACAGTGCTCATCTTTCGGATTGTTCGGTTCTCCGTGTTTAAACGTTTGGAACTCGGCATTGCTCCCATCAGACCACTGAGTGAAGGACATTTCATTCTCTCTCTTGCTCAGGCCAATCCAACCCCAGTCATGAAGATGTGCTTTTGTGTCCTTCAGGAACCTCTCATGTTCCTCTGCGGTGTCAATGGTAGACAAGTCATCGTAGAAGTCTCTGCAGTACTTCTGAGCATCGTTCCAAGTCAAAGATTCAGTCACATAAATGTGTTTCCTCAGTAGCAGGCCCGTGGTTGCTCTCGTTAGAGCTGCCAGGAGAAGGACAAAGCGAACGGTCTTCATCCTCTGTTACGGCGAGTCTGCAGCCTGCTCGGAAGCCGCCTCCCAGATAAGACAAACGGCAGACAAATAAACGCAAAACCTTTATGCAAAAACAGTTTGGCTGCTTCGGGACAACTTTGAATGTTCATTTGAGGAAAGGAGTAAATGCAAACTTTAAAAAATGCAAAAGTGTACAATTATTTAAAAAAAACAAAAACAAAACAAACGTAGGTACACCGTACAGTAACTCTACGCTGTAAATCTCTTTTAGATGCAAGACAGATAGTACTGCATAACATTTGTATTTCTCCCCATCCAAACAGTTTGTTTTGCCACTCTGTTCTGTTCTGTAACTATGGGACCATGTTCTGCATGTTTCCCCGTGTGAATGTAATTTGCATAGCCTCTTCACCACATCAGTCCCTCTTCGGGATTTACTACTTTAGAGCTCATGAATGAAGAAAAGTTGAGATTAGACAACCACCAATGAAAAAAAAAACCAAAAACCTAGTGACTTGTTATGCACTGCCATGGCAATAATAAACAAATCTGTCGTTCGCACATAAAAAAGTAGATGTGTAACTGCATAGTCATTACGAAACAAAAGGTTATCAGTACAGGTTTTGTTCTTAGTTTTGGAATTTAAGCCTCATGTCCTGCTGTTTCTGCTCCTGTACAATCCAGTCATTTTCACCACCACTGTTTTCAGAAAAATGGCTAGACTCTCTCGTAAAGGTTTCTTTATTTCCAAGAAGACATCAAAATAAACTCTAATTCACAACAAAGCATTTAAAACAAACCTTCACAAAATAATAGAAAACCAATCTGGCGATAATTTACTATATAAGAAGGAATCTGGCTAGCCGTATACTATCATGCCATGTTGGAACTTCAGGAGAACCTGGGTAAGACCTACTCATACTCTTTTTAGACCAAACACACTTAATCTCAGTATTGCTTTGCGTTTATTGTGTCATTGCTTTTTTTCATGTATGTACTCCTAGCGTTTGTAAAATGTGGCTTGTTTTCATGCCCACAAGAAGATCCTGATGCATACAACTTCTTTAGAGGAAAAATCAGGCTTTCAAAGTTTTCACAGATTTAAACAGCCTGACTTAGCTTTCATTTCAACTACTTGCCTGGTACCAACTGCATACTGCCATACAAAAATAATGTAAGTGTCTAATCGCATGTTTGTTCATTTGGACTATACTGCACATACATAATTAAAAATGCATTTTAATAGCATAGTATAATAACATCTAGCAATATACTTTATATATATATATTAATAAATATACAGTTATATAAGACAATACTATAGTTTAGAGTTACTGTATGTATTAGGATTCCTAAAAAGGAGGATGATTCCATGCTGTTTTTTTGTGAGTATGCGTGTGTGTGTGTGTGTGTGTGTGTGTACGAATGGGTAAATGAGGGTCTGCTACTGATTATGAGAACAAAAAGAAAGTAACTGCAAAACACATGCAAAATAAGTGAAAATTCAAGTTACAGTTTATAATAACTAGAGTACAAAATAAGGATAAGAGTATAGCTGCTGAATTGTTCCGGCTGCAAAGAGGCTGGTGGCTTGTTTGTGTAGTAAAGAGGGACTTTTGTTTCGTTCTAACTTTGCATCTTCACCACATGAGCTGAAATGTGGCCATGCAAGACTTGCAGGGCATTAAAACTTTTAAAGTTGTGTTAAATATGGACGAACATGTAATTGCTTATCAAGAGGAGCAGTTTCAGCAATTATTGCACTATCCTCAGACAAAACAAAAATAGCGGATTTGACACGATGTGACAATCAAAGTCCACTTTGTGAAATGAATGATCAAACAGTGGAAAAAAACCAAGGCAGGTGGAAAACTGTCATACTGATTTTAGTATGACCCATTCTTTTAAAATGGTTTCCATCACAACGACCAGCCAATGCATGATCTCATGTTTCAAATACTCTTTTTAAAATATCTGTTTGAACCCTTGTAGCTCCATCCGAGTCTTCTGTCTATTTCCCAGCTTAAAGGCCTTAAAACGGTATCTTTTTTGTCTGCAGTTTTCGGTCTCTTGTCACAGATAAAATGTGTAAAACAAAAATGAATTCCATGAAAAGAGAGAGAGCAATAAACGGATGACAAAAAGAAACAGGAAGAGCCTCGGGGATCTGAGAAGGGCACAGAGGAGGTTTTTGAGAGAAGTTTGATGTAGCACTGCTTCATGGTTTTTTTTTCTTCCTGTAACTGAACGAGGACAGAGTAGGGAGGACAGCAGTATTAGCTGCACCGATGAAAAACGATAAGATTTCTGCATCATTTTCATCCACTCGGTGTAACACGAATGAACCACACGATACAGAGGGATGGAGCGTGTACACAGTCTTCTTGGCATGGTACTGGTGCACTGTCTGTGGCTTTGGCCTTGTATAGAACTGAAAGTAATACGTAATACAGTGATTCAGTCAAAAGAGCCACAAAGTTCGTCACGACCTAGACAATGGAGGGGCCCCGTTAAAATTCCAGTCTCTCATTTGTTTATGAGGTGCCCTCCCATCCAGC
This sequence comes from Hydrocynus forskahlii, assembly GCA_037974365.1. Classification (NCBI taxonomy): domain Eukaryota; kingdom Metazoa; phylum Chordata; class Actinopteri; order Characiformes; family Alestidae; genus Hydrocynus; species Hydrocynus forskahlii. Next base: position 7,074 of record JBBPCX010071261.1, read on the forward strand.
GCAGTTTGCAGGCAAGCCAGCGTCTCAGTGGGCAAAAATACTCATAGTGAAACTGCTGAAACTCAGGCGTCTGCCGGATGTCCCTTAAAAAGGCCACATCTAATTCAGACTCCGTCAGAGCAATAAGGAGGAGGAGGAGGGCAAAGAGCAGAGTGAGGGTCACCAAGAAGAGCCGTGCCAGACTGCTGATGACCTCGCTCACCTGCTCCACTTCCATACCGCTGGTGGACTGGTGGAGCTTTCCCACGTGGGTGACTCTTCCTCTCGAGCCAGACAGCCTCCCTCTGTTTGGAGTGAATGTCTCCGATTCCCTCTCGTCCTGGGTACTGGGAGGGCCACTGGTGTTGCGACCCAGGGACAGGTCCAGCGAGCAGTTGCTGGATGCTGGTGTCGGTAACACACTGTCAGAGGGACTGTAAGATTCCTCGGAGAATTCTGCTGCGGTGTGCCCACCGTCGGCACCACTGCTACGGGCACGCAGGAAAGAGTCGCCGTGAGACACGGAACGCTCCGGCGTGGAGTGGCCACTGTCACGCAGAGACTCCAGACCTGAGGGAGTAAAAGAACAAAATGTAAATATATCAACGGCTGCCATGTTTGCTTGAAATGGGGGTGTGTAGTACACGAATTTAGTTGCGTACTCTTATACGGCCACGCATTTCAATTTCCGTTTACGACAAGAGTTCGTGGAAGGCCCTTTCCAGGTCAAGCATGACGCCGAATAAGGCGCCGGGAAAATTAAGTCACAAAATGTCAGCATTTAGCGTCTTTGAATCATTTGCCCTGAACAGCAAAACAACTATTTACAGTCAACACCGCAAAACAGCTCAGCATACAGCAGGTCATTTTCTCTGGTGCTGTCAAAGCTTTAACTCATTAACGTGTTGAGTAGATCAGCATCTCATGACCTTTAGATTCTCTCGGTAGAAGGTTCTATAAAATGACAGACATGTTAGTTATCAGATGCGTGTCAAGTACCAACTAGTAGTATTGAATGTGAAAGAAGTCTTGCAATCAGTGCTTAGATCAAAGTGGAAGAACATGGATGTGGACACCTATGGCCTCTGGTATTAAGACAGATCTCTTCAGAAGTTCAGACAAAAACTACGTGACGCGGTTCACAAAGCTGTGTTTAGGACAGGGTTGAGTCAGGGTTGGCACCTACACAAAGCAGACACATCCTTGAACGCAAGGAGTCCACTTTCACAATCTTCACTGCCTTTGAGTGAACATTTGGAAAGAAAGGCAAAGTATGTACCAGTGTTCTGCCCGGTAGAGGATGCAGAACTGTACAGCCAGGCTTGCACACTGTTAAACATACACATCAGTGACACATCATTGCAGCCGTGTGTTTCTTATTCAACAAATACTGTGCCATCATAATTGAGGATCTGTTTATCACTGTCATCATTTATTCACCTCAAGCAATTTTTGGACCTTTTTAGACACGTTTGCTGTTTCTATTTTTATGGGTTTTTTTATGGGTCAGAATTCACATAAAAACTCTGGTAATGTCCCTTTTGCACCCTGTTAAGAATGCTAAATAGTGGTTTGATTATGGGCAGGATAAAAGTAGCTAATAGCTTCTTTAATCCCTATCATTGCCCCTTTTTGGGAAGTTGTGGAGAACAGAGTGTGAGGTAGCTTCCAATCTCTTTTTTTTTTATTTTTGGGCTTTTGTAGATGCATCTATTGCAATTTTGTAATACCATGCAGTAGTTACAGGACTCTTCAACTGGGGAGCTGCAGAACACATGTGAACAACAAACTCTACAGCCTCTTTAATTTATGGGTACTCATCCTGCAAATTAAAAGAGAATTCACCACCGTGCTCATAGTCGCGGTGCACATTCCACCCAGCGCTAACACAAACAACGCGCTGCCGGAACTGTGCGGAGCCACCAGCCAGCTCCAAACCTCACCTCCTGACGGACTGTTCATAATCGCTCGGGATACGAACCACGCAAACCTCAAATCAGTTCTCCCTAAATTCTACCAACACGTAGACTTTCCGACGAGGGGTAAAAAACACGCTGGACTGTGTTTACACGAACATCCCCGGCTGAGCCCCGCCCACACCTCGGATTTTCTGATCATGCGTCCATCGTTTGCAACCCAGCCTTCAGACCGCACGTCAGACGTCCCAGGCCCCTCCAGAAGCAGACAAAGATCTGGCCCCAGGAGCCATCTCTGCTCTCCAGGACTGTTTTGAGCAGACGGACTGGGACGTGTTCAAGGAGGCTGCAACCTACAGCGGCTCTAAATCCTCGAGTACACACCACTGCCATCCCAACACGCTTCAAAACCACCACTATCGTCCCCGCGCCAAAGAAACCATCAGTGTCCTCCTCAGTGACCGTCGTCCCGTCGCACTCACTCCCATCATCATGAAGTGCTTCGAGAGACTCGTCATGAGGCACATCCAGTCACAGCTGCCTCCTTCACTGGACCCCCTGCAGTTCACAGACCGTCCCACCCGCATCAACACCGCCCCGCACCCGGCCCCACTCACCTGGACACAAAGGACACCTGTGTTAGAAAGCGGTTCATAGACTTCAGTTCAGATTCAACACCTTCATTGGCGGGGTTTGGGCGGGGGGCGGGGTTTGGGTGGGTCTGTGTATGGGTTGCTGGGTGCCTACAAAGTCTCGGCCCTTTTAGGGGGTGGGGTGGGGGCAAACCTGGAGTGGGTTTCCAGTGGTATGTGTATTCTCCTATCGATTAAGTTCAATGGATTATTTCGCGAAAGATTCAAGATTCAACAGCACTGGGTGAACTAATGTTTTATGTTAAATGTGGGGGGTCCAAACAAGTAATTATGAAATGTGAAGGGGGCACTTCCCCTTCAGACTGAATGGCGGTGACGCCCATGTATGAATCATTCAGTCACAACAAAGCAAATCTAACATAACCAGCGAAGAACCAGGAGCAGATGCTCTTTTTCAAAGTGTATGTTGAAATCTCCTATTATTATAGTTTTGTGCACTATGACAAAACTATAATAATAGGAGATTTCAACATACACTTTGAAAAAGAGCAGGATGCTCTAAAAACTGCATT
>JBBPCX010071262.1:0-10132 GCA_037974365.1 Hydrocynus forskahlii
AGTCTTACAGTCATTAGTTACAGGGACAGTCTTCCAGTCATTAGTTACAGGGACAGTCTTACAGTCATTAGTTACAGCGACAGTCTTACAATCTTTAGTTACAGGGACAGTCCCTCTAGAGACACTGATGGTTAAGTGTCTTGCTCTGGGACACAATAACATAGGGTCACATTTTTCACTTTTTCAGGCAGCAAGTCATGGCAGTCGCTCCAGAAGAAAACACAGACTGACCTTCCACACGCCGGCCGAAGATCTCCACACTGAAGGTCCCGCTGAGTGGAGGACTGGCTCTCTGCGTGCGGGTCACGCTGACGGTGGCGTTGCCCTGGGCCAGCACTACCATGCTCTCAGTATTATTGACCGTCTAGTTTAGGATATAACCAAAAATAAAATAGTTCATGATTTCAGTTTGAAAATGTATTATTATTATTTGTTTTTTATGATTAATTTTACTGTTTTTTACCTTTTTTATTTATTTCTATATATCTTTGTATTATTATGGAATAATATTTGGTTGTAAATATATACCTTTATATGTGGGTATATGTATTGTAAAATAGTTTAAGTATAAGTAAACATGATTTAAGTAAACGAGATGTGAAAGGAAGTGTTGTTAACAGGTTGCTTTTTGTTACAAGCGCGGTCAACAGGTCTTGGCTGTTTGCTGACTTTTGTAATTGCTCTGTTCTTTCTGTTGTGAAGTGTCCTATATAAAAAATTAATTACAAATTAATTACAAATTAATCCTCTTGCACATTAAATGTATACCTAATTTTCTTTGCTTTTTTCATGTCCAGTTTAGTATGTAAAGTTCAGTTTAGTATGTAAAGTTCAGTTTAGTATGTAAAGTTCAGTTTAGTATGTAAACACTGTTGAAGGTTCACCTCAGTGTTTCACCCCAAATGGTCTAAAACTATTCCGAATTATATTTTTAGACCCCACGTGTAAACTTACTTGCAGGAAGCCAATGTTCATTAGAGGGAAATCAAAGGCGCAGTAAAATGGAGAGGCTGTGATCTCATAACTGACACGTGATGCATCTGCAAACTTCTGCACAGAGATCTGCTTTAAAAATTGACCAGTTTTGGCCAGAGCAGGAGGTCTTCTCCTCTGGATAGCAACTAAGAGGGAAGGAGAATAAAGCCATATGTCAATGTACAGTATTACATAACTGTTAGACATTACTCAGTGAAAGGATTAATAAAAAAACACATTTGCCCTTTTTACCCCAAGTGTAGTCTGCTAACAAAGATATTTGGTGCCTGAAGCCTGCGCTGGAGCTTTTCAATTCAATTCAATTTTACTGATATAACGCATTTTACAACCAAGTTGTCACAAAGAAGCTTTACAGAGTCCAGGTCTGAGAACCTAGCGAGCCAAAGGTGACAGAAGCGAGGAAAAACTCCCTCAGCTGGAGGAGGACACCTTGGGAGGAACCAAGACTCAAAAGGGGAACCCATCTCAAGAAAAGAGAAAAGAGAGTCTCTATTGAGATAACCAACGAAAGAAGGCATTCATGAACGAACTTCATGACAGATTGGCCGTCTGTGGCTGACAGGGTCGGTACAGTCAATAAGGGTAGATTTTGTTGGAAGAGTAGCTGTGAGTCTCTAGTCCACAGCAACAAGAACTTTAAACGACAGTTGCCCTTGGATGGGCAGTTATGTAACATTTTTACAGGATTTTCCATGTCTATTTCACATTAATATATTTTGAGTGACTTCTACCACTAGTCAGCTTCGTCAGCCATGCAGATCCAGTGCAAAACTAAAGAAGCAGAACTTCAGACACCAAACTTGCCCTGGCTGACTGACCACCCTTGGGATTTTTTGGTGAACCATTTCCTCAGTGCAAAAATGAAAGCATGCATTTTCAAGCACCGTTGGGGTCAATCACGGTGACAGTTTTCCCAATCTGGACTGCATCGACGTAGTAATCTCCTGTGTTTCTGTCGAGCTGCAGTTGCACGAGTCTGTGGTCACTGCCGGGGACGTTAGTCTGCAAAAAGCCTAAAAGGTCCACGCACTTGTACTTCCATCTGCAGACACAATGAAATATAGAAATCACTGTTTACTTGCTCATTTCTTTTTTGTGGCAGTTGGATTTTTAAATGTGTTGCAAACTTACTCGTTCCCGGACTCGAACACTGAAGGAATGGTAGTGGTTGTTTGGATGGTATTCCTTGAACTATCCTGGTATGTCAACACCACCGTCAGTCCACTCTGTAGAGACCCTTTATACGCTAAGCAGAGCTAGAATGAAAAACACAATTAAAAAAAGCATTTAGGGATTGACTTGGGTGCTGAGGTTCTGATGGTTTGAATGGTTTGAAATAATCTCAGATTACACTTACTGTGCTATACACCTGAAGGGGTATGGAACCATAGCTATTCCCAGATGGACTGACTTCATATGACGTAAACAGGATGGATGGGTTCATCATACACCAGCGGCCGCAGAACGCCTCTCTGTCATTGACCCTCGCCCCGCTTGCATACTGAGGGTGAATGGTGGGAAACTCCTTTAATTTTTAACATTTTAATTCATCTTTATATAGTCAGATGGCATTTTTTAAAACGTGCAAATCCTGATAAAAAATATCACACGAAATTTGCTGAACACCATTTGCACATGAATCAAATTTACTACATTAACATACTTCTGTCATGCACTTTACTGACTGCAATATATTTTATTAACCCTGAGACACCTTTGACTTCAAAATTTAACGAAGCCATTTTTCCAGCGTGGCCTTTGCCTCAGCGAGACGTGTCTGTCACGATGGGCACCCTGATGAAACGCAAGATTTGTGATTACCCAAGTGTTAGGAGTCTCATAGTCTCTGAATAATTTCACTTGAGAACCCTCCACACTGAGAAGCTCCTGAGGACATTTGGCAGACACCATTTCCTCCAGTGCAGATTGTACCTTTAGTTGGATAAAAAAAAATAGACAGGCGTATATACCATTAATTCATAAGGATACTTCACAAGATCGCCAAAAAAGCGGAAAACCTGATGTTCTGCTCTTAGGATTAATCACAGAGAAGAATGAGTTCTGCAGGACATTTGGAGAGTGATTGGAGATGTGCATACCTGTGCTGCTGATGCACTGTAAGGCAGAGGGCTGGATGGGATGCCCCCCCACAACAGCGTGAAGTTCTTCAGGTCGGCTCGACCTTTAGTGACCTCTGTGACTGTGATGTTTACATTTGGCCAGTTTGTCCAGCCTCGAAGGTTCTCAAAGTTACCTTACATGGAGACAGCAGCACGATTTAGGGACGTTAAGTGACCATTTCGTCATCTGTGAATAGCACAAGAATTCTTCCTCTGCATTTAAAATTCTACAGTGCCACAGTGGTGTCACTAGCAGTCTTGGGATTCAAACCCATGACTATCTGATTGCAGAGCGAATGCCCTAGCAACTAGGCTACCAGCTGCCCCAAGTAGCAGACTAAAGGATCAGTAGTACTGCAGTACGCATGAACTAAAGACAATATTTTGAATTTAGCCCTCCATTCAAATGCTTCAAAAGTCACACTGTCGAAGAAGAACTGGATGTGCTTTTAAGTTTTGGTGGGAACAGTTTGAGTGACTATTAACTTCTAGGATTCGTTAACAACGTTAGCCTTACACAGCGGGTCCTCGAGTCACGACGCAGTTCCGTTCCTACGACAGCGATGTAACCCGAATTTTGGTGTAAGTTAAAACACACCCTAGCCTGAGTCACTTACCGATCCTAACACAGTTGTAAGATCATTAACTAGAACATAAAAACACAATTAAGCCACAAGAAAGGAAAATACTGCTTATTCTTCCAAGTTCGCCCACGTAGTCCGTAAATTTGTCGCTAATGGCGTAAGCCTACACACTCATGTCTCAATTTATGGGAATGAGCGTCGTAAACTCGAACTGTTGTATGTCAAGACCCCCCTGTATATTTGGACAAACACTGATCATTTATACACACTAAAACTGTGGTTAGAGAACTAAAAGATAAAGAACTTGCTTCATCCCATTGCTTTTGTACCTCTGTTCGAATTGAAGGTAATATTGTACTGCGACTGTGCGTCCAGGGCCTCTTTTGTGACCGTGACTGTGTCTGGCTTAATGGTCCATAGAGCATTCAGCTCATCCTGCACCACCCGTGCAGACGCACTGATGGGGATCAACCCTGTAACAGGACAAAGGATCACATCACTCGTGTCAGTACAGTACTGTAATATGATCGGAGAAAGTGCATGCCGTTTCCAAAGATATCTCTGAAGGTCTTTCAGACCGTTCATTAATGCCAAAAAACTTTCAGAGCAGAAAAAAAACAGAACCTGTTCTGGAGTTCCCGTAGATAAGGGCGTAGTAGGTGCCATCACAGCTGCCCTCTGAAAAGCAATCGCTGCTGACCGTCATGGTCTGCACCTCCTGAACGGGAGTAGCTGTGCTCCAGTTCTCAAAACGAACCACCTAAAACCACCACAACCACATTTATAAGAAAAAAAAAAGGTTATAAAAGGAACAGTGCTAATTCAATAAACAATAGAAGCTGAATCAAACCCTTCAAACCACTAAAACCATGAAAAATTCTTCTTTGTTCACAAACCTGTTTCTCATCCAGAATGTCATAGCGGGCTCGTATGATCTGCTTCTCATTGACAGCCTCTATGGTCTGTTTAGCGGTAAAGGGGCTCCTCTCTTTGAAAAATCCAACGTCGACCGAGGCTGCATATGAGTACTCCTGGAGCAAGACTTCAACGTAGTACCTAAATGAGCATGTTTGAGAAACATAGATAAACAAAGACAACAAAGAGCAGGAAATAAGGAACTGAACAGCACAGCACAAACAGCCTAATTTATTCTAACCCTTAGTCATTCTAAAATCAGGATATTTGAAATGTTAAAACAGTTCAATTCATCTCTCATTCGTCATTAATTCATCTCTCATATTTAACTTAAATCATTAACTTAAATCAGTTTCATTCATCCTTCATTATGTTTAATCCATTCTTTATAAATTAGGTCAGTTTTATTCAATCTTTCAATAACTTAAATCGGTTTATTCAGATCATTTATGAATTCAGTTTACTCTATCCTTCTTTAAATTAAATCAGCGTAATCAATATTTCATCAACTTAAATCCCTTTGATCAAGATTAACCCTTTTATAAAGATTAACCCCTTGAATAAAGATATAATTTTTTTATACAATAGTGCCAAAATGCTTAAATCTGCAGAATATTGTGGAGTTCCACTTACGCCTTTCCTTTCTCCAGACGCATGACGTTAGACCTCTGGGTTAGACTGGAGTAGTAACTGTAGGCATTATAATTACTATACGCAATCTTGACCTAAACCAGAAAAATGTGCTTCAATTACCAAACTGTGTAACTTAAATAAAACGAAACACTATTTAAAAAACACATTCAGAACTTTCACACATCAGTATAAAAGTTGGAGGGGTTTTTTTTTTATTAGGTCTACAGTGCTTAACAAATCCATTCCAGACGCTCGGCTTGTCTGTAACTAACATTCAACTAAACATATAATAAATGTAATTGAACTTTAAGCTAATATAAAGGTTTCTATAAAGTCTAACCCTAAACCAAACCCTAACTTGTAAATCTTATCCTAATCCTGAACTGAATACTGTTGATGATGAGTTTCACTGGATAGTCTGTAAATGATTAAAGTCAGAATACTAAATTAGTACTTCAAGCATGTAGGTCATTTTTTTCCTCACCGCATTATACAATGCCCTGTTTATTTGTCTGAACTCTCTGTAATGTACCTTATCCTGAGGACGACCAGTCGGACTGAAATACAGCTGACAAATATCATCTCCTTTGATTAAGAAATAGTAGTTGTCGGTCTCTGTGGGGACAAAGAAGCCACTGAATCGAGCCACAAAGTTATCGATTTCGTAGGGCCACTTGTAGGACAAAGAGTCCACCCACTGGACTGAGTACCCTGGCCGACTGGAGTTATAGGTCAGAACATCTTCAAGACGCCATATGTTGGTATTGTTCCACATCTCCATTTTGAACCCCCTGCCACCTGTGAACACCAATTATGAAAAAATATACTATGAGGAAATCTTGTATTTTCTTGTATTCTCTAACATACATTTTCCTTAACTATTATTTCCATATTATAATCATAAATTCTTTTTAAAACTACCAACTGAACTCCAGATCAGATTCAGTTGGAATCTGTCTGATGACGTTCTGGGTGGTTTAACTTGAGTTATGTTGTTATCAGTTGAAAACAGATGCTACATGCCTGACGACTGCATTACTGACAGAAGAGCCGGCGTCAAGAGAAGTTTTACCTGGAAACACTGTCATGTTGCTCCATTCGTACTGCGGCGTCCTACAGGTGATCATCTGATCTGTCACATTCTCTACCTTGCACTCTCGACCTAGAGGAAACGTAGTCAAACTGTTAACACAGAGCTCTTTCTTACTTTATTCATTTCATTTAAATAGGCAACTGATGTTTTGTTGAAGAAAGAAACCCCTGTGTGGTCTACTCGGGTGATTATGAGGGCCACTTTTCTTTACTGTGTTTATTTAGACCAAACTATATGAGCTTTGGCATGAAAAAGCTGATATAAATGGGTAAAAAGTTCGTCAAGCAATTTGGGTGGAAAGGAACGATAATCGGAATTCTCAAGAAAAATTCATGACTGGTGCACCGCTAATGATTATTTATCTCACTTAAAAATACGTCTTCTTTTATCCCACAGTTCTTCAGTGTACCAAGGTTTAACACATTAAATCGGGCTTATGTTCTCTAAGCTTTATTATTTAGCAATTATTCACGTCCCCTTAAGTGGTTCATGTCAAAAAGGACTAATGTGTTTGTTGTTTGTCATAGATCAACTCCGACAAAAGAGAACCTAAGACATGTTTCCAGTGCAGAGAATGAATTACAATTCTATTCTATTCTATTCTAATGCAAAAGTAGCACAAGCCCATCAGTAGAAATAGTTTTTATTTCAAATTACCTCCCACATAGACCTCTGCAGGACGGTCAGTCTCATCAAAGTAGTGTCCCTGAATTGTTAGCAAGGTTCCACCAAGCAAACTGCCCTCCGAGGGGAAAATCCCAGTGACCTCTGCAGAAGAAACAAAAGACAGTTCCGATTACAGAGCAGCCCAACACCTTCATCGTTAGTACAGTGGTCTGCATGCTTCATCCGGAATCCCCTTTAGTACCTGCGTAGGTTTGGAACATCGCAATCTTGTTCAGTGACGACACGCTGTAGGCCTGAAAGTCTGGCAAACTCCTGCAACATGTCACGCGTTTATTTGCATCAGTCATATTGATCACACATGTAATTTTTTTTCAGAATGTAAGGTGTTCAACTGACCTTCCATATTCACTATCGAGAATGTAGCTGAGGTTGTGATGTCCTAGTGATGACCAAAAGAACATGAACTCATCAGACACACTACAGATCAGATCTTGCTGTCAAACATTAATGGCCGATGGTGTTCCCTTACCCACGTAAGTTCCGGTTATTTCACAGCTCATGTATCCCCATTCGCTGTACCGATAGTCTAAACGCAAGCCATACCTGATGAAAAAAGGAAGCTGCATGATGAGCACTGAAGGAATTTTAATCAATCTGACTTAAACCAAGTCATTAGCACTCACAGGTCATCGGAGTTGGGCTTCAGGAGAACACATGGCATCCCTCCCATATATGCTCTGCAGTACAGAAAGCATTGCAATGAATAGACTGCTGATATAAAGTTTAAAAATTAATAATGAAGTTGGTCAAATGACATTACAAACTAAATGCTTCTACATTTCCTACCACAAATGGTACTGCATAGCTCATAAAAATAAAACCTAAAACTAAAAATTGAACATTGACATTTTGTTACAAATCATTCAGCTAAATTTACACAATAAATGACCTTCAGTTCTTCAGTTCTTCATGGTTTAACCCATTAAATCAGGCTTATGTTCTCTAAGCTTTATTATTTAGCAAATATGTTGGAAAACACTCCATGTTCTACTGTTGGATGGTTATAGGACAGAAGAATGGAAGCCTAGACCCACCAGTATCTCACGTCCCTTTAAGTGGTTCATGTCAAAAATTACTGATGTTTTATATGTGTTGTTTGTCAAAGATTAACTCTAACAAAAGATAACCTAAGACATGTTTCCAATACAGAGAATACATTTCAATTGAGAACTCTATGAAAGTAAATTAGTGACAAAAGTATTTGAATTAAAAAAAAAATGAATTTTTGCAATTGAATAAAAACATGCTTGAATGATAATGAATGTAAGTTTATGTAGTGAAGTTTGTGTTGAATTACTTTCAGTTGTAATTACAGCATTTAAGTTTCAATATGGACACATCCAGCCCGTCAAATAATTTAAAAACATTACAATTTTAATTATTCAATCGGTATTATTCTGCACCGTTTCAGCTTTGCCATTTGGGCTTTTTCACCTGGACAAATTCAGCTGGAAATTATTTTTGCTGAATTTGAAAGGCTGGATGTTTCTGCATTGAATCTTAAATGCTGTAATTACAATTTAAATAAACCAAGCATGTTTATATTCAAATGCAAAAATTTAATGTGTTTTTTTTAATTCCAAATACTTTTGTCAATAATTTACTTCCATAGACCTCTGCCGAATGCTCTGTTAGTTTTCACTTTTTGCTTTTACTAACAGTGCCATGTTTGTTAATTAATAGCAGTTATTAAACTTTTTGGGATGCAAGACATCACCAAAACAGACTGGCATTGTATCAGTTACTTGTTATGAAGAATTCTACGTTATTGATTACTGGCTCTGGTCTAAATCAGTTGCTCAGCTGCTCATACAAGTGCTGAAAAAAAAAATGTTTTAATGCAGTTTATTCCAACAGCTCTGAATATTGCAGTACCTCAGAAAACGCACATTCAGGCCATTGGAGCTGACAGCAGTGTTGCTGCCGTAAACATCAGTGTGAATTTTTCCCCGCAGTGTAACAACAGTGCCTGCGCATTCAACAAGAGAATTAAATTGTAAATGCGATTTTTTAACAGTGACTAAACCAATGTCAGATTCATTATTATTATTATTATTATCATTATTATTATCATTACTACTGAAACATATAGAGAATGTGGAAATGATGCACCTGGCAGGCCACTCAGAGGGGTGATTGACTGGATGGAGGGAGTGCGGTACCACCGAGGCTGTGAATGAACAATTTGCACATGTGAGTTAAATCACTAACACCTGTTGTATAAAATCTCTGGATAAAACAGTAGGCAATGATACAACTTACATAGAATCCACACCAGTAATACCATGAATTTCCATTGCATATATTGCTAGAGGGAATGGGAACACCGTCCACTGTGACACGGACCTCGTAGTCATCCTCAGGCATTGGTCTGAAAAAAGGTTACAGGTGCTTGTTTATTGGAAAATGTAACTTTAATACACTAAAAAAAATACTGCTGATTTGATTTGAATGTGTTGTGTAGTTGCACATTAACATCAACACAGATTTTGATGGAGTTTGGCACAGTGTTAGAAACTTTAAATGGTAAAAATATAAGAGGAGTGGCTGGTGATGTATGTAAAAATGCATTAATATGTAAATTAACCCTGTTGAGCCTGGTTAGGGACGTTGCACCAATAAAAAATGTTCTGCCCTACACGATATGACAGTAGGTTTCTCACTATTTAGTTTTCACTTTTTACTTTTACCATGTTTGTGCCATGTTTGTTAATTAATAGCAGTTGTTAAACTTTTTGGGATGTAAGACATCACCAAAACAGACTGGAACTGAATCAGTTACTTGCTATGAAGCAGTTCTACATTATTGTCCACTGGCTCTGGTCTAAATCCCTGTTTAGCATCTACACAGTTGTTTAGTTGCTCATGCAAGTACTGAAGATACTGATGATGTACTCAAAAAACATTTTAATGTATTTTTAATGTGATTTTAATGTGTTTTGTTTTTAATGTGTTTTCCAGTAACAATAATACAGTTCTGGAAAAAAATAAGAGTCCACTGCAAAAATGTTCAGTTTCTCAGGTTTTATCTTTTATAGCTGCGAGTACTGAACTGAACAGCTTTGCCTTAGTTTTTAAGAACTGCTGACAATATTTCTCCTCAT
>JBBPCX010071263.1:0-10130 GCA_037974365.1 Hydrocynus forskahlii
CATTATTTTCTACAATTACATGTTATTCACTTAATATATACTAAAAATACACTTGATTATTTGCTAAAAAATAAAGTTAGAGTATCTTCACCATCTGAGATCCTTTATTAAGAAAATGTCATATTCACTACTGACCTATAAACACTTATTTTACTTATTTTGTATTACATTATTCTTGTGTCTCAATAAAGTTTTCTCATTCTGATTCTGATAAAATTATAATGTGGGTTACCAGACAAATGTTATATGTATATAATCTGTAATGAGCTATTTATGAATCAGTATGATGAAATAGTTCATGTGTGCATTTAAAGTTAAAGGGCATTCTACAGTTCGACTCCGATTCCCTGTTGCAAATCTTTCCAAGTTATGAGGGAAACATGTTTTATGAAAAATATTTTCTTTCACTGTTGTTTATCGCAACAACTTTCCAATATATATATTATAATATAATACTCTGCTTAATCAGGCGGCTAATCTGCACATCATCAAGTTAACCTTCATCTGGAACATGCCAATAAAACACAAAACTCTGGAGATGACTGATATATTTTATCTCCAAAGTTGCCATTTCAGATTGCTTGACCCAATTTATTTGTTACATTCTTACATATCCCTCACATTATCCCTTCTTTCTTATTCCATAATAACATATTTAATTACATTAGTCATTATGCAAGCATTTTGCATGAATTTCCTTACTTTAGGTTGGGTTGACTTTCAGAGAAGTCAGAGAAAGAAATTGCAGAACATGTGAAGGTATTTTTCAGGCAAAATTAACTTTTTAATCAACATTTTTAATCAAGCATCTGCCCTTCAATTTTTGAATAAGAATGTAGTATTTTTGAGAAATTTACAATCAAACACAAAATCTTTGTAAAGGGCCGCTTTTTTTCTTTTTGCTGAACATGTATTTTTGTATTTGTATGGTGTATTATAAACTGTGAAAAAAGAAACACAATTTTGTCCTCCAATTGATAAAATGTAATATAATATAAAGTCTTTAAAGAAAATGTCATTCACATTTCCACTAAAATATCCTTGTAATGCCAGTGGACAATCCTGACAGTGTTTTGGAAATGTAACTGTTTATTTGTACAAAATGCAAATGATGATGCTCCACTGGCTTATTCCTTAGGGTCACATGAAAACAAGGAGGGAGGTTTCGCTGTGGGTTTTCCCCAGGTGAGATTTTGAACATGAATATTTCAGCACACACACACTTTGGCAGCCCGTCTTGCTTGCAGGCATTCTCTATCTCTCTATCTCTCCCTCACCATCTCTATTGCTCTCTCTCTCTCTCTCTCTCTCTCTCTCTCTCTCGTTCTCTCTGTTAAACACACACACACACTGCAGCTCATTAACAAAGATTCTTCTACTGAATGAGATGTAGATGACTTGAACACTATCTGTGTGTGCACAGTATGGTGTTACCTAATATATGCAAAAAAATGAGTCACAATGAGTATTGTAACAATCACTTTAATTTTTTAATAGGATGCCATTAGCAGGTAATTACAAAACTCTTATGAGTGTGGTGAAATGAACAGTGGTGATCAAAAATAAGACAGACTTAACAATAAAATAAAGCTAGCAGATAAAAAAACAGGTACTATCTGACAACTGTTACAATAATTACCTCGAGTGTCGGCCCCTTCTGGTTGGCCCATATAGACAAAACTCAATTTTACGTTCAACTTGTTTAAAATGACTAGCTATTATTAGCCTCACTTGTCCAGCCATTGCACTAGAGAGTCTAGGTTCATCACAATAACCATCATTAACTTATTGTGTTGAAGTTAGTCTTCTGTCCCTGAAGGACAAATTTTACATTTAGCACTTGAACACATTCCAAAATTTAAAGTCAAATCAAGTCAAGTGGATGGTTATTGTCATTTCATCCATATTCACAGTCCACAGTGAAATGAAACAAAGTTCCTCTAGGACCCTGGTGCAACACAAAAAACAAAAACAGAACACCACAGGACTACACAAGTGCAGGCAGTACAGGACTAAAGAGAGAGTGCAAAGAAATAGTACAATAATTTACAGGACCAGATGACATACAGGAGCAGTTACAGTGCTGGTGTGAGTGAATACAGAACTATAACCTAATGTATTGGGTGTTAAGTGTGCAAAAAAAATCAAAGGAATGGAAAGACAAAGGTAGACAGCAATACATTATTGTGCAAACAACACAGGAGACAATGACTTACACTCATACAATGATTAGACAAATATGACTGTGAAAGACACAAGGCTTACTGTGAAAGACAGAGGAGGCATACAAACTGAGGGACAACTTAAGAGATGCTTAATGAGCAGAGATGGCATCCAGGCAGGTAACTGGGGGTGGTGGCAGGGCAAAGACCTGGCGTGGCAGCCAGGCTGAGGGACCAGGAGACTGGGCAGCTGGTGACAAGGGACCAGGGGACTTGGCGGCTGGCAGCAAAGGACAGGGAGGGTTGGCAGCTTGCAAGGGGGAACAGGGAGACTTAACAGCCAATGACAAGGGGCTGAGCGACATGGCTGCTATTAGCAAATGACCAAGACATACGCCCAAGAGATCAGGAGCTAGTTCGGAAACTGGTACTGGGGGCTTAGGGTCAGGTACTAAAGTGCCCTGCAGGGTGCTGGGCGGGGCAGGGCGGAGTGGGCAGATGGCTCAGGGCGTGATGCTTCAGTAACAGCCTCTCCATGACACAAACACTTTTGCAGATGCCGCTCAGCTGACTTGGAAGCTTGGCCAGTGCAGCTCTCTGCATTCTTATTCTCACCATACTACTTCCACCCCTCAGCTGCTTCCCGGCTCACATTTCTGAGCCTCTTAGCTCCCCGACAAAATGTTCCTCAGGAAGAGAGGACTTTTCCATATCCTTCAAGATGGTCCTGATGGTATCCAGAAGCCAGGCAATTTTCTCTTACCCACATGCCTTGTGGGTGAGCTGTAGACGGCTTAGCAGCCCTTAGCTGTTCTTAAGGTCTGCCTTTCTCTTTTGGCTTACCCACTGCTGTACATCCTTCATGCACAGTACATATATGTACATATATAAAGTCATTACTTCCTATGTCCATAATGTGGTGGAATCACTGGTAGTACATTGTGTTTGTTTTGTTTGTGTATTTGATTAAGGCTCTGTAACTTTGCTGTTTCTATTTTGGGCTTGAATTTATGTCAGTTTTTCGTTCTTGTGTTGTGTAAATTTTTAACTCACACTTACATCCAAACTCCAGTCCAATAATTACAATTTGCTGCTTACTACTGACAGAATTCTTTCCTAAGGTTAAGAAACACCAGGATAGTGTTAACTTTACAGACTTTCTTCAATCCAGTGTCTATATATTGCTCAGAAAGGCTCAAAAAACTTTTGATAGCCATTCACTTACAAGCCACATTATTGTGTAAAACTTCCTTGTATCTACCATTTTTTAGACCATATAGATGCTCATTTTAGTTTACAGTTAGACATTTTCTCTGCCTTAAGTGTTAAGTCACTTTACCCTTTCTACACATACACACACACACACAAACACACAAACACACACACACACACAATATCAACCATTACCGTGTCAGTGTCATTACCTTTATAAGAATGATCCACTACCTATGATGCCCACTCATGGGAGGTCCAGTGGATAATTACCACATAATTGCTCATTATTCAGCATTCCTTTTGTTTTGGGTAAGACTCCAGGTGCAGGTACCAGAATGTTTTTTTTACTTCAATCCGGACTACCAGAAGAAAACATACCCTTAAAAATACAACATAGTCTTTAAGGTACAATTTAAATGGGTTCTCGGGAGAAAGGGACATATTTCTAACTTAAATATTTTAAATATAGTCAAGACAGTGTGTATAGAGTCAAGACAAAGATATGAGTGCAAGACAGTATGATAAAATGATGTTCTCTGATTAAAGATACTGAAGACATACGCTGGAAGATACCACCCAGTGACAGCATGTGTACCTGAAAGATGCATTTTTGTTGTTGCAGTGTATAAGGAGTAGAAACACGAACCTCCTTCAGATCATCATCTATCATTCAGTGCCTTGGATTATGCTAGAATGCCAATGGTGCTTCCTTTAAAAATCTGTTTACCTTACACTTACGCTTAATCTGGGTCTGGGAAACTGGGCCTTGATGTAATTTCATCAAATATATTTAAAACTCTCCTCTAGCTTTCTTTGGGAGTGCAGAAGTATTTTAAATAGGAACAATAAGAATTACGCGATGTGGAATTTCCCCCGTGTGATTTTGTAAAGATCACATCAACATTTCATCAGCAGAGGCCAATCTGCACGCTGAGAGCTCCTTGCGATTGATTACTGGACTGCAGCAAACATATCAATGAGAAGAGATATGCCCTTGCCCTGCCGGCGGTTCGCTTCTAGATTAATACCCCATGTCACTCTCTGATATAGATCACCTATTCAGACTGAACAATCTTGGGAAGTAAATGCATCTCTATCTCTTTCTCTCTCTCTCTCTCTCTCTCTCTCTCTCTCTCTCTCTCTCTCTTCCCCCCTGCTCTATCCCTCTATCCCTCTCCCTGCCTCTTTCTCCCTTCTCCTTCTCTCTATCTCTCTCTCGCTCTCTCTCCATTCTTCCTTTCCCTCTCTCATGCGTATATAAACTTGTGTATGTGGGTGTGTGCTCACTGTTGATTTTCCATTTCTGTAGTACTGCCTAAATTCTTATTAGACAGTGTAAGTGCTTACTAAATCCAGCTATACAATGCATTTCGTATCCAGCCATTTCACCGCATGAAAGGGAGGCTATAGACTGTAAATTATGAACCACAAATATGCCATTGAGGTGCTAAGTGTTGGACTGGGGGCAAGTTTACCATTACCCAAGCATATAAAATGCTATTACTAGGAATGATGAATCAGCCAAAGCATGTCAAAAAGAAGAAAATTGTGTTTTGTTTTCATGAAGCAAAAGGAGGGTTTTCCCAAAGCATCACCAGATGTGTAGGCACAAAGGGTTTGTTCTTTACTCACAGAACAAGGTTTATGCAAGATGGTGTGGGTTTGATAGCAACATAATTGACACAAACACTACACAGAGGAAGCTACTGCAAGTCCTCAAGGGGCATTCTGGCCTAAAACCTGCTTTTAATATCTTATTTGTCATGTTGTGCAGTATTCAGCTCAGCATTGTAATGCTCAGCCTGATTAGTTAGAGAGAAGTCGGTTATGTTGTTTTTATGTTTTTCTTCATCAACATTCTTTCACTAAAAAATACGAAATGATATTTTGCGAATATGTCATACAACCATTTGGAATTCTAATGATGCTAAGCCAGCCCTGACATCTTGTCACAGAACTATGGGCTAATGAATACAACAAAGCCCTAAAAGGATGATAGAGGCAAGTCTTTCACTTTTTTCAGTCAGAGAAAAAGCCAAAGTGAGGACAACTATCTAAATGGCCAGCTAGTTACCTTTCTAAGCACAGCTGATGAGTCGTTTCTGTCATTCAAATAATCTGTCATTCTTGTCATTGTAGCGGTGATTACCACAGTTATGCCTTTGTAATGAGCTATTCAGCCACCGCTAAATGTAACAATTGCTATGCCTGATGTAAAAATGCCTGCTCAACTCATACAGTGTTTTTTTTATATTGCTTTTGCTCCCAGTACAACTTCTTTGAAGCTGATCCAGGGCAGCCAGTGATATTCCCCAATCAGCTTTCCATCAAATCTCCTCCACTTCATACAAGTCAATCTAGGAGCAAGCTCAGAGATTCAGATTGTGTTCTGGAGGACAACAGCAGGAGGTGAATTACCACAAATGAAGCAGAATGCCCAGTTTCTTGGGTTTTCTTTGGCCCAAATGTCCCTTTAAGTCTTCCACTAGGTGGACTTGACCTTGATTTGGCAGTGTCCTTACAAACTACTTATGTATGCACACACTGACACACATAAAGTCAGCAGTGCTCAAATGTACAGCATAGTGGATAACATCTCTGCCCCACATGAAAAAAAATTGCAGAAACACTGCTGGTTAACCACAACAAAGCCTGAGAAAGACTTTTAATATTACATATGCCCACAGGCATCATCATGCTGCCCCCATTTTATGAAGAGGAACACTTTTTGAAAGATCAATAAAGTTCATATCCACCAGTTTTTGAACAGATCCCCCAGACAAGCTTGCTATATTAGGCACCCCCGACTAATACAAATAGCCTGTAAATCTGTAATTAGTGCCTCATTTAGTGAATCTGCCCCATAACTACAGCCCTGTGCCGGTCTTACACACTAGACTTTCTATGTGGATTATCATGTGAATTCGTTTTAGAATGTTAAAAAGGAATGAATTATAAAAAAAGTATCAAATATATAATTAATCAAATGAAATAAAACATTGGTCACTGGAATCTGTATTGACTACAAAGGGGTATGAATGATCATTTGGCCAAAGTATTCCATATAAGTGCATCTCTAACCATTTTCCTGCTTCTGCTCTAATAAAGTAGTGACTTTGTTTTAGTATAGAGCTGTCAAAGACCTACTGGTGTAACCCACCTGAGCACGAATCCCATTCTGAACATTTGTTCATGTGTAAACATACCTAATTTTGCTCAAGGCCACAAGCTGAACCTGCCTCCATTTACAGAGACCTTCTGTGTGCCAGCCTCAGAGGAAAAAAGGGGTTTTACAAAGTCTGTCCATTCCCTGCAGATCAATATGCTCTCAGTGTGGCACCAGCATCTGTTTCTCTTTGGGCTAAATAAACCATTTTAATGAGAATGGGTCTTGTTACAGTATAAAACATTTGCAAATATTATGCACACACAATTGCTCAAGCAATAATGGGTTTGCGTTCCTCAATTAGTCTTTTATTTTTTTATTTTTTCTTTACAGACACACACTGATTACTTGAGTGATCAGGCCTGAAAGTAGGCCTCACTTAAACCGAACAAACACATCATTAACCTCCAAGCAGATACAGGTCAGTTCCGCCAGATCTTGATCAATAAAACATCTTAAATCTTCACTCTAATTTATATTTAATCTAGAACTCCTTCAATGCAGCATACCTATAAAAACTGACAAATCATAACTACATGTAATAAAGAAAACACTTAACGTTCCCCAAACTTTTGCCTTAGGCCTTGCAGTGTCTGTGTCTTGCTAAGAGATGATGTCCTTTTTATGACCCTGTTGTTAGATTTATCCCATAACCACACAATAGGATTTGCCTTCAAA
The DNA here is from genome assembly GCA_037974365.1 of Hydrocynus forskahlii. Classification (NCBI taxonomy): domain Eukaryota; kingdom Metazoa; phylum Chordata; class Actinopteri; order Characiformes; family Alestidae; genus Hydrocynus; species Hydrocynus forskahlii. The sequence goes on from JBBPCX010071263.1 coordinate 7,222, forward strand.
ATGTCCTCATAATTAGTACATACGCCTATTACTTGCAAGCCCAAGAGTGCCGTTCTAGGCCTTAAATCAATATAACATATTTTATAAAATAGATAACGGCATAAAATAGCTTCATGTGAATATGGTACACGTAGCTGCATAATAATACACTACTGCCACTGTTATGTCCATCTTTCTCTTATATTCCCCTCCCTCCCATTTTATTTACTATTGGAGGATGGATGACTTTACTGGACTGAATGATAAATTAAATCAAATTCAAATTTTATTTGTCACACACACAATCATGCACGTACGACATGCAGTGAAATGTTTATGGCTGTACGATGCCCGACCGTAAGGATTAAAAGAAAATTTACCAGTAGAAATAAAGTACATGTAAATTAAGTATAAATATGACCAAAAAAAAAGAAATATGCAATAAAAGTGAATGGAATTATCAAAATCCTTTTAACCCTGTCGTGCAGAAGATAGTACTGTTGCCTTACAGTGTCAAGGTACCGGCTTTGATCCCCACCCAGGGCAGCCAAGGGTCCCTTCTGTATAGAGTTTGCATGTTCTTCACATATCTGCAAGGGTTTCCGCCAGATGTTCTGGTTTCCTCCCACATTCCAAAGAACTGCATGTCAGACAAGACACAAATTTGCTCCTAGGTGTGTGTGTGTGTGCCTGTGGGCCTCACCTGTGATGGACTGGTGGCCTGTCCAGCGTGTTTGCCCCATGACTGTTGGGACAGGCTTCAGGACCCCCTGCAACCATGGGTAGCTGTTCAGATAATGGATAGATGGATGATGAGCGAATGAGTATGTACACAGAGAGCCAGAAACCACCTGATGTTCTAATCCTTATGGCTTGCTCTTCCCTTTCAAATCATAACATTTTTACTTCATAATACTCTTCCGGTAGCATATCTCTGAAGATACTACTACTTGAGCTCTGACCTTTTTGTCTATTTTTAGAGCAAAAATACCATATAAAGAAGAGAACAGAGCCATGCCTAAACCTCACCATACCTCCTATGCTGATGAATGTCAAGAAGCTTCACTTCAGCTCTATAGGGAACACTTGCTATCCTAAATCTGACATTGTGTTGTTTGTCATTCTTTGCAGTATTCTCTGATACAGCACTGCATTCCTCAGTTTCATTGGTTCAACATAATGAATAGTTTTGTAACCTTTTTGTGTTTTTATCCATCGGTGTTCTCTCACTACAGTATTCAGGAGATGTGATGCAAATACATATAGTACTAACAGCGGAATATAATGTATTTGCTGTTAGTACTAGATGTATTTGCATCACAGGCTGTTCTACCTTTTTTTGGATTATTTTGGTCAGACTCTCACATTAAGGATTTTAGTACATTTGTTCTTTTATTTAAGTTCTTTTTATCTAACGATATTTAATACATTTACTCTGCTGTCCGTAACAGGGTAGACAAACACCCAGAATGGGTTGGGAGGGTATGGGTCATGAGAAAATCGTGACCCACACATCAGTACACACTACACTACACCAGACCTTGGGCAAAAGTCTCAGAAGTACATTCACTGACATTTGCACTGGAAGCTGATCAGGACAATATATATTATCTATGAATAACTTAGATTTTACCTCAGCACAGCTGCCTTTGTGGATTGTAAATTGTTTACACCCCTTTTTTATTCCTCATTGCTCACTGGCACCTCAACACAAAGTCAAAACTTTACACACATAACTAAGTGTCCTAGTTCAGTTACAAAAAAATATTTTACTTCATTATATAAATTAAACATGTCAAGCTACTTTACATTCTGCTGGTGGAGTGGCCACAAGGAGGCCTCCAGACAGAGGCTGCAAACACTTTGTTCTAGAACCTCCCCGGGTCTGTCTTTTATACACATCAAAAAATTTGATTCATTGTATTGGATTAGATTCATTTTTGGCATTAAGTGTTTCCTTGGTGGACTGTTTCCTTGGTGGTAGTGATTTATAGGGTTGTTTTGTTGAATGTTAGACTAATCAAAGTAACACACCTTGAGGTAGTTCGTGGCTATTTTGATCTCAATTGATGGTTGTATTTGTTTGCACCTGGGTTATGAAGAGTTGTTATGAATGTTCGTGTTTATGCTGGTAGAGGTACGCCTCCTTCATACTAATGTTAATAAACAGATTCAATGTATTTGTCTCGTGACGAAGCCCTTAATGGAGCTCCTATGTGCTAAACAGCTTGACATGCTGGCGGTTTATAATGGAGATGGATGGATCTTCAGGTGGAGGCACATTCAAGGTTGAGCTTTATCTGCTTAAGGCATCATCCTAGTTAACCTCCGCTGAATCAAACTTCAGTCAAAGCCAATAGATAATGGTCTCCCACTTAATGGCGTTAGGCTTGCATACTGTAATGAGGGCCGTGTGGTACAAATCTTCTACCATGTGCAGAGATGCATGGATCATGTTTTCTTTTGTTGTTGTTGTTGTTCACACATTCTTCCTAGCCCATATTCCTTTAGCGTTTATGATAAAGAAACACAGGCACGGCGCTGCTTGTGTTTCATTACACATTTTGCAGGCGGAATGTGTCTTTCACTTGAGCATAAGAGGAAACAGCTGCAGAGACTCAACTGTGATCTGTGATTATGGAAACGACATACAGTCATCGCACACACCTCAAAGTCTGCACAGGCTTTTCCCCTCATTTGAACCAGGGATAGAATCCCCAGGCCGTAACCTGAAGCCATCTGCCGTGAGGCTGTACGTCAGTGTGCATTTCACGCTTATGTGTGCTTAAGCTTAAAGAAAAAGGAAGGAAATACATATGCAAAACCATTCAAAAATGGAATCATTTGACCTGTCATGTATGCCATAATAATTGTATATTATACAATAATGTATATTTATTGCAATTCAAATAAGTGAACATTTACTTTAA
>JBBPCX010071264.1:0-10129 GCA_037974365.1 Hydrocynus forskahlii
TATATATATGTAATGTGTGTGTGTGTATATGCATATATATATATATATATATATATATATATGTATATGTGTGTGTGTACATTTTTAAGCTCATTAGTGTTAGTATCTGCCCCAGAAAATATAACGGGGTTTTGCGCCATTTCCAACATCAAGTTATCAAGTTCAACACTTTTCTGGTAATCAGGTCACTCAGCATCTGTCTGTGTTTTTTATCTCAAAGAAAACATGTAAACATTTAACATCTTTGTCCATGAAATGTGCACATGAGAGCTGGCTGACATAGTTTCTTCACTCAGTGTTTATGCCGATGCTCACCAGGAATGTCCTCCACAAATTTCCGTCCTCTCCAGACGTACCTGTGAGTTGTCCTCAAATTAAACGTCGTGGCTCAAATATTTGATTGCAGAACACCTAGCACTCTGTCGACGATTAACCTCGGCCTTTGACATTCGCTGACATTTCTATAATGATTCTGAATCCCCCCTCCATGGAAAGTGCAGTTCGATTAGCGGTGAAATGGGGCTGGAGACTGTGATTAACAGAGTGTCACCAGAACCATTAGGGAGAGGGAGTGGGATAATGTGCTGCTGAACGCTGGCTTTTTTTGGGAGCAGCTAGTTATCAGGTCGGCTCAGTCCGGGAGAATGTGTGTCTGCTGTCTGAGCGGCGGCTGATTTTAGGCAAAGGAATCGCTCTTGCTTGACGTGCTCCCAGACATGGGTGGCTGGGGTGATTTGCAAAGCTCTCACTCCTCTGTAATTCTCTGGGTCTCTGTGATCTTGCAGAGCTAATTGCCTCCTGTTACAGTGAACTCTTCAGGTCTTTTTTTGTTTGTTGAGAGTCTTTAAAACTAAAACAATTCTCCTTTTTCCGACATAGAAAAATCTATTCAAAAGGAACAGACCATGCTTTTCTTTCCTATGGGAATTGAAATCACTTTCCCATTTCAATATTTGTGTTTTAAAGGGATTTCTATTAGAGGTGGGACGATACCACTTTTCATGTCTGAAATCGATACTGATACCCCAACGTTGATGCCAGCCTGATGCGTCTTTTCCCCTCTCTTGAACAACTAAGCTTTTAATAATGCATTTGTCTGCATTACTTTGACTCTGAAACTACTTCCTCTAGGGGGCGCTGTGTAAGTTATGAAATGTTTTTACACCCATGTAGTGCCCAGTGTGTCCAGTATGGAGTTCTGCACACATGGCTGAGTCTCCAACGGCTCTGTGTTAGACATGTTCTACTCTGTCTGTGCAGTAGTCTGTATTTTAAGTGCACTATGTAGAGAGCAGGGAGCCGTTTGGGATGCAGCCCTGCTGCTTGTCTGTCTTACTCGTGTCCTCATCTGTGTGTCTCTCTTTATGGGGCATTGCTCAAAATTTAATTAAGCATCCAAATGATAGTTTAGGTTTTTCCGACATCCAAACCAGTGATTTTGGCCGATATTGGACCGATACTGAGTATCGAATCGGCTCAACCTCTATCCTAATTTCTATCCATTCCTTTGCAACATACCAAAAAGAATGTGTCTATATTTAAGCCTGTGCTGGTAGCTAGATCCTATTGTTTGGGTGGCCATGTGGAAACTAACTATGATAAATGGTTATGGCGGCTTAGTGTAGGGAGGGGTTTCTCGGCCTCTGCTTTGTTTAGCACAAAAATGATAATTATAGGGAATAAAAGGTATTAATAATGAAATTTTGGTAGTGCCTAGCCATGAGACAGATGTGGGAGTAGATACAGATTGTGAGTTGAAACTTAATTTTTGGCAAACAAGAGACACAGTCTTTAATTTTCCACAAAACTGTAATTTGTCTAATAATGAAGAATGGAATTGTGAATGGTAGGCTCTGCCAAGGCTGTGGTGTTTGTGGCCTCTTAGCCTGATTCCTTTTTGTTTCACTTCATGTCCAGAAAAACCCCGGTCACATTTCTGCGTTTTGACTTCTGTTAGTTACTGGAAGCAGGTTTCCAGTTTTAAGCTTTTTGTTGGGCCCGTCTGCGCCACAGTTCTAACCAGAACCCACCAAAGATGAGTTCATTAGTTCTTCTTTACAGTCAGTCTGAATTCTAGTGGTCTGGAGTACAGGGCTTTTAAAACAGTTCACAGTTAGTGTGTGCAGAAGGTCATTTAAAGAAGTGGTGGTGTCTCTCTGCAGCATGACTTCGAATGAAATGGGATGTCATAGAAATATTCAGTCCTACAAGGGTTTGTCAATGAACAGATTGAAGTGATTTAACTTTTCAGGATGGGGTTGAGTCTCATAACCATGGTTGAATGTGAATGAAGAATGCCTTACAGTAGTTTTTAGTTCATCTGCAGATGTGAACACTGTAGATAAATGAAAAATGGCTTGTATTCATTCTGAATGTGAGTGTGTTTAAGTGTGTTTGGGGCACTAGGGACTGTAGAACAAAGTGCCTTAAGGCTTAACCGGTAACACAAGTAGAGCACAGAGATGTACAAATGAAAATGTGCTTTATTATTAAAAAGTGTAGCTACAGTATCAGTAATGCTGCGTTCAGATGAGCTATAGATAAAAGAAACTCTGTAAAGAGGGGCTTGTCCTGTGCACTATTTTATTCTCAGTTAATCATGGGACAGCATGTTAAAGTGTCCCTGGAGGTAATTAATGTTAATCTTAAAACAATGTTTTATTCACAAAAGCAAGCAAATCTGCCCTACTCCCCCTTACAGCCGCCACCTCAAACCCCCTCCCCAAATTGTGTATTGTTCTCCAAAGACCGGAAACGTAATTACCTTCTTCGGAGGCCAGCGGAAGTAGCAAGTGGGAAATGTTAAAAGGGCCCTTTGTACAAGATCACGAGTCTGACAGTGTTTTTCCTGTGACCTGAAGACGTGTTATCTGATGTGTGAAATCTGAAGCTGTGGTCTGACAATGCCCTAAAATACACACCAGAACATGCAGCTTTGTGTACAGACATGATATCTTTCCCCGCAACGGCTCACAAATAATAACAGAGATAAAAGAGAAAACCAAGCCTACAGTGCTCTTCAGACCATACTCAGTGAATAGCTTCATGTCTGAGTGGCAGTTTTATCTGCAAGAATGGCCAATTGAACTATTTTTTTGAATGTCTGAAGTGTGTGTGTGTGTGTGTGTGTGTGTGCATGCGTGTGTGTAGAAGTATTATATAATAAGCATTGATGGTGAGCTGTATGATTTGGTTGATTATTATTGTTTCTAATATTTGTTTATTGTCTTAATGTTTTGTTGCTGGAGAAACTTCCCATGTGGGAAAATAAAGACAAAGACAGGAGAGACTTGACGTATGCCAGTCGCATGATTTATTTCACTGTTTAATGTGCAAACATTCACACAGTAGCCTTTTAACACACCCTGCACTAAACTGACAGTGGTGTGCTTTCGCTTTCACACACTAGTTTTACCTTAAACACACTCTTAAGACACTCAGACAGTTTAGTCTTTTGCTTCATGCTGCAGTTTTACAGACTGCAGCTCCTGTACCCCCGTGTGCCGTCAATCAGTTGCAGTGTGTTTAAGTGCTTTTTACAGGCATCTTGGTTAACACTAATTCTTCCTCATCCTCGTGGCCTTAAAAGTTATCTCCAGGTGTGGGAAAACCAGTGTCTTGGCATGGTGTGCATAAAATTAATCAATAATGGTGGCCTGTTACCATAGCATCTCAATTAACCATCACTGGGCACAGGCCTGTTTTGATTAAAAAAGGTTTAAGGTTGGTTTATTGCGAGCAGCTGTCTTTAAGTAAACAAATTCCTGGATCTGTATATTCAGATAAGCATGGATGTCCTGACTGAACTCTGGCTCTTCGTTCTCCTCCACTCAGGGACGTCGCTGTACTCGCAGCAGGGCTACACCTGGGAGCCGAAGCTCTACAGTCTGGAGCACGGCGGGCCAGAGCAGCCCCAGAACCGGAAAAAGAAGAGCTCTGGTCTGGCCACTCTGAAGCGCAGGTTCATACGGCGCCGCCGGGCCGGCCGCTCGGCGGATCACGCCCGGCAGATGCGTGAGCTGCTCTCAGGCTGGGACGTGCGGGACGTGAACGCTCTGGTGGAGGAGTATGAGGGCACAGCTGCCCTTAAAGAGCTGAGCCTGGCCGCTGGCCTCGCCAGGCCCGAGGCGTCCACCCTGCGCTCCGATATGGCTGCGCTTTTCCAGCACAAGCACTGCACTGACGTTGACCTGGTCTTTCAGGATACCTGTTTCCCCGCCCACAGGGCCATCCTGGCCGCCCGCTGCCCTTTCTTCAAGACACTGCTGTCTTCCACGAGCACAGCGGCTTCAGGCTATGGAGGGGCCGAAGTTCTGCTGGACGTGGGCACCGCGGGTATGGATGTGGCACTGTTCTCCGCCCTTTTGCACTTCCTCTACACGGGTGAGCTGGGCGCCGGCGGAGTGGGAGAGGCAGAAACGCGTCTGAGGAACATGGACGTCCTCCGGCAGCTGAGCGAGGAGTTTGGCATGCCGAACCCTCTGGAAGACGACATGAGGACTCTGTTTAACTACATGTGCTACTATGACTCCGTCCTCAGCTTTTGCTTTGATCCTGAGGGTGCAGAAGCGTGTGATGGGGTGGGGGGTATCAGCGGAGGGGGCATTACAGGAGGCGGCACCGTACACAGCAGCGCCGGAGGGAGCGGGCAGTCACCGTTGCCCGAGGAGGACTTGAGGGCCCACAAGGCCGTGCTCTCAGCCCGCTCCCCTTTCTTCCGGAACCTGCTGCAGCGCCGCATTCGGACCGGTGAGGAGATGACGGAGCGGACGCTGCAGACGCCCACGCTGATCGTACTGGACGAGTCCATCATCCCACGGAAGTACGCCCGCGTGATCGTCCACTGCATGTACACGGACGCTGTGGATCTGTCCTTGGTGCTGCACGGCAGTCCGTCTGTGGGCAGTCTGAGCGAGGCACAGGCCTTACTCGCAGGTAATGGAGCTGGGAAGGCTGCTGTTGTATCTACACGCACTGAAGAAGCCATGGAGCTCTACCACATCGCCCTGTTCCTGGAGTTCAGTATGCTGGCTCAAGGTAGGTACACACACACACATTTATAAACTGTGTTTAAAACAACAGTATTTGTTTGACCAGACCCATATTCTCCATATTTGCATTAGTATTGAAATATACAGTATATATATCGATGCAAATATATCGCTTGCAGCATTTTAACTTAGAATGCACATTTAAAGGGCCAGCTTTTACAAAAAAAAAACTCTGTTTCCCTTGATTTGCTTTAAAATAAGAGTTTAATGAAGTATGTAAACATTGGTAAAGTTTTTTATTATACTCCCCAGCCCAAACAGTTTATATATGGAAATTAAGTTTATGGAAAAGGGTTCACTGATTTTGTGAAATCAGCCTGCAGCAAGTTAGCTCTGTCCATTTACAATGATGGCAGGGTTTTTTGGAATGGTCTACATTTTGAGTTAGGCACAAGACGGGTAGCCATTAAAAAAAATAGAAAGTTTTTTTAAAAACCGTCAGGGGTGTCCAAACTTTTTGCAAATAGGGTCAGATTTAATAAAGTGAAGACATTTGTTTTAACCACAGAATTTACATGAACATACACACTGTTATAAAACAATTTTCATTGTCACAATTACCTTCATCATTCAAATGGCAATGTAACCAAATATAAGCCACTCAGGCTCTACAAACACAATTCTGCCTTACTTTCATATCTGGAGAGTCAGATAACATTGAACAAACTGTATAGAATACCTTAAATTTCCATGAGTTTTATCATTATCTTTGCCGCATGAACATTTTAAACAGGAGTTATAAGTAATGCACAGTGGTTTGTTACCATTAAAGTTTAAAACAAGTGCATTTTGCCCTTGTCTTTTACAAAGATCTTTCAGAAAGCAATAGTTTGTGTCACATCTACAGGTACATAACATCAACAGTTATAACCAAATCTTATTCAAGAGTTCAATAAAATAAGTGCCATAAGTCCAAGTTCATTAGTGTGCTTTAGGCTTTTCACTGTTAATAGTAACAGATGCTACCATTCAATACACTCAATTTCAGATTGATCAAGGAACAGATAACGTGCTGACACTAATTCTTTGCAGTCGCAGAAATGAGTGGAGGGTTTACGGCACTGTTGCAGAGCCAGATAGCATTAGAATGGTGCTGCCACCATGTGGTGAAAGGAGGAATTACAGTTAGTGAGCCATAAGTAAAACATTGTAAGCCCGAAGCTGCGTGCTTTATGAAATCTGATGGCGGGCCGTAACTGGCCTGCGGGCAGGACTTTGGACATGCCTAAACTAAAGGAAAGTCATAAGTAGACCAAATACAATATGGACCCTTTAACATGTTTAATAAAATAATTTACCAAAGGGCTATTTATAAATCAGGGTTGTCAAAATCTGGTCCTGGAGGGCCGGTGTCCAGCACAGTTTAATGGTTCTCCTCCTCAGACACGTTCACTAAACCTGACAATTAACTGGGGAGGTGAACCAGGTGTTTCTGGGAAATCACCAAAACGTGCTGGACCACGGCTCTCCAGGACTGGAGTTCAACACCTCTGGTATAAAGAAACATGTAAGCATAACATCAATAAAAATACAAACAAGACACAGACTTGTTGGCCAAGCTTTAATATTTCACTCGTAATATCTGGGAAGATAGTATCAGTTTAGATAATCTGCGGAATTGTGGGATGTTTTATCATTCAGTATTTCCCGTCTGTAGTGATCAGATTCGGACCTGGGGGATGTTTGTTGGAGAGCCGTACTGAAGAGAAGAACAGAAATAAAAGTAAAACTAAAGTTCTGCTTTCCGAAGGTAGCAGAAGAGTGAATATTCCTGTGCCAGCCTTGATTCTGTTTGGCTATTAAGGGATTGTTTGTTCTCTTGGCTCGAAGGAGGGAATAGATTTTCCAGACTGACATCAGATAAGAAGGATTTGGAAGGCTGTGGTTTGGAGACCTTTGGGCCTTAAATCTGAGTGAAAATCTCATTTGTATCTTCAACCTTCATCACTTTTTTATTTCTATTTCCTTTTCTTCTTTTTGTTCTCACTTTTTTCACATGTAATGGACTACTTTTCCCGATCTAAAGCTACTTTCACAATACCTCAGACTTTCCCGCTCCACTGCATCAGCCCTCTTTTCTGCTCAGTAATTTCCTACTTCTGTTTTTTGTCTCTTGCTGTTGATTCAGGCCTGACCTGCAGAGGTAGGTCAGAGCGCAGATCTCAGAACAGCCTCTTTTTGGGGCGTGAAACCCTTTCCCCCTCTTCTTTCATCTTTTTGCTTCTGCTTGATCCCCTTTTCTGTGTTTTTCTCATTTATTTGAGAAAATAAGACAACATTGAGTTGTTCTATTTGTGATAGTGCTTTGGGAGTTTGCTTTGTTGTTCGTGCCAGTTGATTGGGACTCTGAGGTCTTAGTAGTGTTGATGTGTGCCAGATAGAAATAAACTAATTCAGTCTTCCACACCCTGTGCTAGATTTAAGAGGCGAAGGAATCAGATATCAAAGTAGTAGGTCTGCGGAGAAACAATTACTTCATAGTTGATTATTCATGTGAATTAACAGACGTCTAATTGACTAATCCGCTTCAGTGTTTCTTGCAAATGAAAAGTTATTATAAAAAGTGATTGCCCTTGTTCTTTTACTGTTATGAGCAATAATAGCTTGGAGGAGCATCTTATTACTGAACTGACTTTCAGGTTCTGACAAACAGTGGTGCTGTTCACAGCCATGGAGGTTTTCATTTGTCAGTGGGGGAGGTGGGATGGGGGTTCTGGAGGCTGTCATCTGTTGACAGGGGACCCGAGGCATTGGAGGTTCATTCTGGTAAATGTATACATAAATAATTATATACATATATAAATAATGATAATATATAAATATATAATCTCATAGGAGGAGTTCTTGTGAAATAGAGATCATATTTACTTTATATACTCACTGTAATATTCACTACCAGTCAAAACTGATGATTTTAATTCTTGTTAAACTGGAAAGTTGTTGAGTGAACAACTAGAAATGAAAATATGTCAAATAAAACAAGTTTCCTTTCTAAGATGAGAGAAGCTGTAACAGTGCAGGTCTGACTCCTATTAACTGGTTGTATGGTGATACAGAGTCAAATTCTAGACTTTCTTTTAACTTTCAATGCACTCGTTCACTGTTTCAGCACTTAATAACTCATGAAATATCGAACACTTGTCTGTCGATCCACAGTATAATTATAATTACATGGCTTTTCATAGGTCAGTAGTGATGAATAATAAAAAATGACATTTTCTGGCTAATAAAGGTATTCAAATGGTGAACATAGTGTACATTTATATGTTAGCAAAGCATTTTGAGTGGATTTTTAATAAATATTAGATGGTTAACATGCAAATGTAGAAAATCTCAGGGTGACAGAACTTTTGAATGGTAGTGTCCCACGCGAGTAAAATCTATGTGTGGGGAAACCCTTCTGTCTAATGCATGTAGCACTGCAGCAGAACAAGCTACTGAATGTCAGTCCATTTTATTGTAGCTGCTTAATACTTAAAATGATCAAAACTGATACGGCTCAGAATACCCCAGTGACTGTTGTAGTAATGGAACATGGTGGGCTTTAGTGCTGTGTGTAAGAGGGACGTTCGTTCATTCTGACACATCGCTTACGGTGTGAACTGCTTGTCTTTGGATAGTTGCTGCGGTTCGGTTTGTCAAAACCCAGCATGGAGGGAAAGCTGCTGTTTACTGATACTTTTCTCTTCTGGTGGTGGATGGAATAAGTGTGTGATCTATTTCATCCTTCGTTTTAAGAAAATATTCCCAAACTTGACTTCTTTTTGAGCTTTCAGCCATAATAGTTCTTTTTCACATTGATGCGACCCTCATGAATGCACTCTAGGTCGGACGCCGCTTTGAAAATGTAAACAAAATTATAGACATCAGAAATCTCTACCGACTGTTATTTATCATCAGCATTATCAATAATGTGGAATGATTGTTTCAGTCCTACAGTACGGTAAGAAGGCCACTATTCAGGTTCAAATTTGGAGGACCTAATACATTTGCGTCTTACCTGTATTTCTAATGCGGAAACGTCTCAGATGGACACTTCCAGCCTTGGCAGATTAACAGTAAGTCGTAAATTTACCTTCATTAAGATTCATGAGAAGATCAGCTGCCATCAGTGTTCACTTCAAAGCTTCTGTCTCCGGCCAGTAATCCTGTTCAGCTGTAGATAAGGACAGCGGCGACAGTGAGGCGGCGAGTCCCAGTGGGACCTCTCGCTTTGACGGAGAGACTGAAGATGTGATGATGTCCTTGTTCCACCTTAATCCATTACAGATGAGGGATGGGACACTGAAGTATTATAGGGGGGTTACCGGGAGCTGGAGTCAGTGTGTTTTTTATTGCAAGGCGAAGCAAGGACACACCTGCTAGAGAGTCAGAGTTTTACTGTCAGTGTGACTGTTTTATAACAATAATGGCAATTATAATCATGGGAAGCTTCAGAATCAGAAAACTTTATTGATCCAGGAGGAAATTGCTTATGTTAGGACTGCACTGATACACAGAGACACAGAGACAAGAAATATCTAAAATATGGTGTAAGTCAAAATAAACGTCTCCGAAAATGAATTATAGGCTGTAAACATGCAATTTATTAAACAATCAAAAAAAATGTAACCTATCAAGAGGAAAGAAACTATAAGCAAACACAGTTTTGTTTATTTTCTCCAGATTATGCAGCATCCGAGCTGAAACAGGTTATTAGTGGCGGATAGTGCTGCAGGTATTGATTATGATGATCATGTGCTTGTCAGATTTAAGGCCTATTCATGGCAAATAAACGTGAATATGAATGGCGTCTTTCACATCAAGGCGGAAACTGTGACACTTAGTAAAAGGTTTAATCAGAGTCATTGTGGTGGTCTGGGACGAATGGCACAGAGGAGCTCAAACTGGTGGAGCAACAGAGATTAATAAAGAAAATATATGGTGGATAAGAGCTGACAGGCTGGGAGTGACACTGGCTGAGAACTTCAGTACAACACAGCCCCTGTTTCTTGCTACTGTTTAGTGTGTATAAATAAATAAATCTATGTATATGTGTATATGTATGTATGTATATGTATAAATGTGTGTGTGTGTGT
>JBBPCX010071265.1:0-10128 GCA_037974365.1 Hydrocynus forskahlii
GTGTGTGTGTGTGTGTGTGTGTGTGTGTGTGTGTGTGTGTGTGTGTGTGTGTGTGTGTGTGTGTGTGTGTGTTACCCCGGTGGCAGTGGGCCTGCTGCTATGGACATCCTGTTGGGTGTGGGGGTCACAGTGAGGGCCGGCCGGGTGGGCTGCTCCTGGCTGGCTGCGGGGGTGGAGTCAGAAGCCACTGTTGTAGTGGCATTAGGGTTCCTAACTGGTGTCTCTGCAAGTGCTGAGTCGCTGCTGTCAGGTACCGAACCATTAGAGGTACAAGCTGAGGAGAGGGGGAAAAAAAGGAAGAGGACCACATAATTAAGTTACTGGAAAATGAAGAGAAATCGAAATGAAACATGGAAAATCCAGACACTTCATGTTCTTTCAAGCCAAAGGATTTGCCAGTAACATTACATCTAAAATGCATGGAACAACAGCAGCAAACAATTCCCTGCACTGATGAACGACATCAGTGAATAATTTACAGTAGTTACTGTATAATTTATAGCAGTTGCTCAATAATTTATAGTGGTTACTGGATCATTTCTAGTAGTTACTGATTAAGTTTTTATCACTGAATAACAAGCTTAGGTGACATCATAAATGGCATAATCTTCAAACTCTGACCTGGAGATGAGACTGGTCTGCGTGGGGTGGGAGGTGGGGGTCTGGATGGTCTAGGGGGTCTCAGAGGTCTTGACCCTCTCGCTTGCACAGAGGGAGACCCCGTCCCATTCACAGCACGTCCGTTAGGGGCTGAGAGTCGCTCTTGACTGTCACCTATAACTGTCGGGGAACCTTCTCTACTTCTCCTGAGAGACACACATACACAAAACACTGAGCCAAAGCATTCACACCAGTCGAAGCTGATCTTTTTTCCAATCCTTTTCCAGCTACCTGATACAGATGTCCTCGTTATGTTGGGAATCTCCATTTGCCAGGCCTGAAACAGTAAAAACATCAGTAAATAAATCTCACCTGTCCATGACTGGGGGAGGAGGGGCATGGGTAGGGAAAGGGACTCACTCTGGTTATTGGCTTCAGCAGAGGCAAACATGTCCGGGTCCACCTGCAAACCGTCCAGACACACTGACAGGTCCCCCACGATGTCCGACTGGTCCCTGTCAGCACACAGTGGCAGTGTCTGCACCACCTCGCAAACTGCAGAGGACACAATAACAACGAAGACAGGACACTTAGATGTTCCTACAAACCCACACAATATTTAGTTATGGAGTAATATTTGCTTTAGGCTGATTTATTTGGTCCACACACCATGTGAACAGCACAAATTAGGCAAATACAAGCCATTTTTACACCCGAAGAGACGCGGTACGGCAGCGAAACAATGTTTCTGCACTTTTGACTCCTTGACACCCTTGTGTGACAGACGTTGTAGTTCAATGCAGCAAATGGCAAAAAAAACACTCAAAGCTCAAAACTGACGTGTGCACATCAGGGGAGTGTATTGCAAGAGGCAGGTGGTGCAGAAGGGGCATGGTCCCTGTTTAATATGTGCTTCTTATGTGTCTCTTAGCTGCACTACCAAGACTTAAACGCGGCCTAACATGCAGCTTCTTGGGAATAAAGAAAACTGAGAGCTTTCCAGCAAGCCTAGCATGCAAAGCAGAAGAGTGGGGGACTTATTTGGACTGCAGCTGGCAGCAGAACTGACAATACAGTTGGAACTAGGAGTCACACAAACTGACTAAGAGACACACAAACTGACTAGGAGTCACGCAAACTGACTAGGTGTCACGCAAGCTAATAGGTGTACAAACCGACTAAGAGTTGCATAAAACCATTAACAGTCACACAAACTGACTAGGAGTCACGAAAACTGAGTACAAACTGTCCAAAGAGTCTGGTGTGCAGGGCTGGCAGCTGTTTATCAGTAGTGAATGTGTCACTTATTTGAATCGTCTGTGAATATTGTAATAAACATAAAAATTAAATGCTTTAAAAACTATGAGCCTTTCAGGAGCCACAGTGCAAACAGACCATCAATAGAACAGGTTGGAACGCGATCAAACAGCAATCATCTCGGACGGATGATGGAAATGAGGTAGAACAGGTATCGCAGGCTGAAAGAACATGGCGAAGGCCGCGCATGAGCTATCGAGACATGTAATAAACATGGAGGCTATTCTGGTTTCACTTAGCGAGTAAGTCTGCCTGGTTCAAAGCCAATACAAACACGCCTTGTCTCCTCTCACCATCATCCGCGCTGACGAGGCCAAACAGGGATGCCTTTTACGGTCAGTATTAGCCTTTTGCATGCTAGTTCCTCTTTCCAAATTTCCTCCGGAGAGTAAACAACAGCATAATACTGAACACACCCAGTGATTCCCAGTTATTGTTAGACTAACAGTACTGTGTATTTTTATGATCAAATGTAAAATGAAAATTTCAAAATCGCCGTATCAGATATTAGTTAAGTTAGAATTAATTAAAGAAGGAACCAATCATTTCTTAGCACTGCTAGTCAGTCAGCTTCATAATTATTGTATGGATTTAATACAGTGGAGACCACTACTCAATACAGAATCTCTACATATACTCCAGTATTCCAGGAATCCCCCTAACTATGAAGAGTGAAATAACTTTAGGTGAACAAAATTCTTGTTCAGCACTGATGACTGGGATAATTAACTCCTAGTATTATACAATATTTATACAGATTTGGTTTAAAAGAGTCTGTCAATATGGGCAATAACAGGAGGAGAAAGACTAAAATAAGACTCTATAAGTTGATAAAAGGGGTGGTTATAATCGCAGGTAAAGGTATAAAGCTTTACTTTATGGGAGTCTCGACATATGACATTTCCAGTTTACGACGCTCACACGGGCGAACTAGTTTAGTGGCACGTAGCAGAAGAATACGCAGAATGTGCAGAATACACAAAATACGCAGTAAAGCGCCGTATGAGTGAGGGACTACGCTTACCTAAGCGCAAGTTTTCCATTTGTGTTGCTTTGTTTGCCGACCTTTTGGCCTTTATCGCGGCTTCTGAACGAATTTTTCACACTAATTTTGTCATTTTTTCTTAGTTGTGTTTATAGATTTTACAACTGTGCTAGGACAGGTTACTAACTTAGGCTAGGGTGTGTTTTGACTCACACAAAAATTCGGGTTACATCACTGTCGAATGAACGGATCTGTCGTAACCCGACAGAAACTCATTCGTACTTGATGCGAGATTTTTAGAACTGAGGAGACGTGTTTCTATTACAACACCCCCCTACCCCCGAAAAACCAATCCAAACCAAAGAGAGCTGCAGTCCAGCTGTTGTCATTTCAACAGGGGGGGGGGGGGCAGCTCACATGTATTGGATACGTCATTCTAGCTAGAATTACCCTCATTACCAAAGCCAGATAACCCTGATTACATGTTTTATTAAACACACAGCGCCGCCGTTACATCAGAAGAGCATGACCTGCAGGCCTTCCTCAAAGCCAGGTCCTGCTCCTGCTCCAACTGATGTAAACATATGGCTAACTCTGATTGCTCATTTGGCACATCTGACATCACATACACCCATGGAAAAAAATAAGAGACCACTTTTCCCACTTTTTTTCCTGTTCACTGTTTGTACAGTTTGTGACAGTGTGTATAAAATGCACAGGTTGTTATTCTTTTATGAACTATTGCAGTGTGTGTGTAAAAAAATAAGAAAGGCCTCCATATGTGTTGTGAGTGCAGCGGTGTGTGTATAGAGCAGCTTTTCTATGGTCTGTATTCCAGCAGCTTCACTCCTGATTCAGTTTCTGATGGATGAAACAGAGTCACACACACACACACACACACTGCTCTTAACATCACTTTTTTAAATTGTTGCAGTTGTAAAATAATGTAAGAGTGTCGTGTAGTTTAACAGTTCCAAGGTATATTAAATTATTTATGTGTGTTATTTTTTAATTTTCTCTAAACTTTTGTTTGTTTGGAATTTTGAGTCATGTGAGGTCAATAATGTATAAAACAATAGTGACATTTTACACAGACACACTCTCACACATTATAAAAGCAATTATGATGCAATCTCATATTTTTTTCCATTGCTGTACGTCAAATTTAGTCCCATCTGACTCAAATCAGGCTATTATCATTTGAATATCACAGTGTTCTACTATATCAGTTTCCCAGTTTTGATTAACTGACGATATATCGTGCAACCTTACTCATCCTGAAGGCAGAAAGAAAGTTGCAGAACTATAAAGATAAAATGCATCTTCATTCCATTTCTTAAGGCAACCAATTTCAAACACTGTTTAAGGTAAACAGCTACTTAAAGCCAGCAGATCTGAGGTTAATGGGTGGCAAGCAAACGAGTTCGGAATAAAAAGGCCTCGTTACCTTCGCCGAGCTTCTGCTTAAATCCCACCTCTGTTAATTCAGTTATACACAAACCGCTCTGTTTGAAAAGTCAGATTAAATAAAAGCTGCTCCGGCCCAGGCAGCGACGTCGTTCAGCCCGAGGCGCTTCGGTGGGACCAGCAGCGGCGTGAGGGAGCTCTTTGTAACCTTATCTGCAGCAGCGACTCAGTGGCTGGACGTCCAGGTCACGGACGTCATGACGGGTAAAAAAAAAAAAAAAAAAAAAAAAAAAAAAAAAAAAAAAAAAAAAATGTATATGCACAAATAAACACACATACAGACACTGACTGACCACGAAACACCCGTCAGAAAACACACCGACGATAACAAACAAACAATTCCCAGGACACCGAAAATAAACAGACCAACAAACAAAGAGCCATTCAGTGGGTAAAACACTTGCTCTCTCATGCGCACACACACACACACACACACACACACACACTTGTCAGACGGCTTTAGATTTCAGATGAGGAACTGAGATCCTTGAGTTGACAAATGAAACCAACAACAAGTGAAAGCAATAACGAACTTTCATTTCTGACTATTCTCTCAAACATCATCTCAAATACTGAAATATTCTATAATAAAAATAACTCCATACATGTCTGGCAGCTAGAGGCCTAGTGGTTAGGGCGTTGGCCTTACAATCAGAAGGTTAGGGGTTTTAGCAAGGTACTGTCCCCACACACTGGTGAATGGGTTAAATGCAGAGAAAGAATTTCACTGTGTGTTGTACTTGTATGACTATGCATGAGACAAATGCAGAATCTTCATCTCTTACATGGAAGGACTAATTCTATGATTCTTCATCTTTATCTCCCCATCTGTATTAGTAGTAGTAATGTTTAAAAAAAAAATATATATATATAAAAAGTAATTAATACTACTAATTACGATGGTTTATTTCTGTTTTATCGCTACATTTATTATAAATCTTTTTACTTTGTATTTGTGTATAAAAAAGTGTCTGAGAGAACGTCTTTTTATCCATCGTGTAGAGAAGGCAAATCTTTCTGCTCAACTCTTGTTAGCGAACAGGACAGTTTTAACTAAAACATTTTAAAGGGGACATTTTATACCTCTTTTTAAATAAGTTATAGTCGGTCTACGGGCTACAAAACATATTCATGAAGTTCTTTGCACAAAATCGCTCTCACCTAAAGAGATCTCACCAGCTCCATTCTTGACAGTTTCAGTCCCTTTCAAAATGAGCCGTTTAAGGGCTCTGTCATATTATGCAAATAAGATGTTGCTGGCCACGCCACGCCCATCCCATGCAAATGCTGCGGGTCTACCACACGTGAAAAAGGCAGAAAACAGAAGCGCTATCAGCCCTATATGTTGGATCCCGAGTCGGACCCAGAGCGAGATGAACACTTCATGAGTGACTTGCCTTTGCCTGTAGCCGTAGTGCTCGGCATCTTATGCGTGCTCGTAAAACCAGCAGACAAAAATGGTGGGTCTTCAACTAATCTAATGGGTGGGGCTCGACAGGTGAGGGGTGGTTCTATGTAAATTTCCTCATACTGACGTCACAATAGGGGAGCGTCCAACGGCTCATAGAAGCACACCAAAATCTTTCAACTGACTCACAGAAAACGGATGGATGTTTTTTTTTCGCACTTGGAGTGTTTATAGGAGAATCATCAACTGAATATACTGATTTTCTCTTACATTTGCTTTTGTTATTGTAGTCTATTATTTATAGTCTAAACTGAGTTTTCATTATTTCTCTGCGTTCTCTATCCATGTGATGAAAACCGAACCCAGATAACTTGTTAGTGATGTCCTGGATCACCTTCACGTTTCTCACGGCGTTAAAGATAAATTTGTTAGTGTCATAGAAAACTCCCACTGAAATTTATCCTCAGTCCAGACAGACAGTCGTGCTCATATTCTGTTGACTTCCCAGTTGTTAGTTTGTATCTCTATAGTATTATATCTCTAGTTGTTAACCATTATATATACACAGTAAATCCCCGCTCATTCGCTCTTTTTTTGCCAAGACAGTAAAAAACAACAAAAGAGAGGCCTCTTTTTAAGTCTGTCTGTCGTCATGACAACATTTCGACCAATCAGGAAGCGGTGATGCAGTGAGCTCAGCTTTCGGCCCTGCCGTTGATAGGTTCGGGTGGGGCTCGGGTTCGGGTCACTTTATTTATGACTGAAAAACATTTGTTTGCGATACAGTAAGTTGTTTTAGTGCCAGTGGAAAAGATCACTTGTATTAAAGTGGGCATTTTTGTATAGTGAGAGACTAAACAACCACCACAGAGACATTAATCCAAAGGGGACAGACTAGAGGGGTGACCAATTAATGGGGATGAATCTGGTCATTTAGAATGACTGGGTGTTCTTGGAGTTCTGCCTTAACAGGACCACATCAACTGTTAGCCACATTAGAGTATTAGGATCTGCCCCTTTAAGGCCAGGCAGGTCACTTACGCTTCATGTCGTTGTTCTTGAGCATCTCGCTGACGTCCAGAGTGGCCGTGCCCAGCAGCAGGTCGGCCTTCAGCGTCTGATGGCTCCACACACGGAAGATCAGTTTACTGAAGGGCGTGACGATCCTGCGGGGGAAACACCGCGACAAACAACATCGTCAAGAGCTACCCGTTACATCACTCAGGCAGGGCTGCCCCACAGGAGCAGCGGAGGTAAAACATTCAGCATCACAGCCATAAATCAAATACATCATACTCCTGGACTGTGACTCTAAAGGAAGTGTAAAGTTCAGACAGATAACAAAAAAGATTTCAGTATGAACACGTGTTCAGACAGCAGATTGTTAATAAGCAGTTTAGCAAGCGTGTGTGTGTGTGCATGTGTGTGCGCATTTTCAGAGGTACAACTTTAACTTACCTGGAATGGTACATTTCTTTTTTCTCTTTAAATAGACGCTTAATGTTTCATATTATGCTTTATTAAATATCAATGTATTCTACAAAATACACTACATATGTATTAAGATGATCCAGATGAGATTAGACAGAGAACACACGCTACACAGAGGTGCGTTTATACACTTTACTTATATTTTATGACCATTTATATTTACCTAGCTATTTATCCTAGCATTTAGAATAAGAAAAAAAACCCCACAAATATCACAACAAAAATGAGTAACGTTACTATAAGAAATACATTTTTTTTATGTCAAATTAACCTTGTGTGACCAGTTGGATGGTAAAACACTACTAGAAGTTAGTCAAAGGTAATTATTGCCATTTTGTTTAAGAGTAAATGAGAGATTTGTTTTCTTTGAATTACTCGAGTTCTGTAAACGCTGCATAATTTCTCTTATTTTGATGTTTTGTCATTTCCTTTAAAATAATGCTTTAAGGAACACTATTTTTATTTGGAAATTAGGAGAAATATATGTTATAATATGTTCAGTTCAATACTTGCAGCTATAAAAGATAAAACCTGAGAAACTGAACGTTTTTGCAGTGATCTCTTATTTTATTCCAGAGCTGTATTTGCAGTTCACATTTTTTTCTCAGAAACTAATTAACTACTGTTGGCGCTGTTTTATTTATTTATTTTTTTTGCTTTTATCATGAAAATATATAATTTTTTACGCATTTTAGTGCCAAATTATTAAGAAAAATATACTGTAATAATTTTGTAACATAAATAACATATAGAATTGTAACAGAAATTTAAATTTCCATATAAAATATAGCGGCTGCCCTGGTTTTCTCATGTTTTTCGTTTCCCTAAGATGCTTTAAGCCTTTGTTTTGTTTTGTTTGTTTTTTTAAACACACATTAGGCACTCACACAATGACAGACTGCTTCCACTTGGGGCTGGTAGTGTTGGTGCATTTCTCCGTCTTCTTCGACTGGCCGTCCACAGTCACTTCCACGTACGGATTGGGGCCGAACCAGTTTTTCTTGTTCTCCTTCAGCTTGGCTGATATCACTTCACAGCAGGAAAATCAGTTCATCAAAACCAAAACACGGGTTTCCTTACAATTAGTCCTTATCTACAGTTCTAGCTCTTCTCTAAACTCTTCTAGCCTCCAGGGGTCTAAAACCTTTATAGGAATAGTCAAATGAGGCATAAACAAACAAACAAACAGGGACAACATACCCGTGATCTGTAGTTGTGCCTTCATGGGGAAGCCATTGCCAGGGCCTGGTTTGGGAATACTGCAGGCCATGGCACAGCACCGGGCCTGAAACCTGGGAAAAAATCATAAACAAACACACGGATGACAATTAAGCGCACACGCACACGCACACACACTGCACTATTCATAAACCCCAGTTTATTGATTAAATTGGAATGGACAGAAATTTGACACTGACAGAAGTGGAATGGACAGAAATTTGAAGTGAATAATTTAGTTTATATTCAACTGTGCAATTTCTCCACAAATTAAACAAAATAACACACTTTTAATATGCCCTTCATAACTGGTCTAAATTTTTGTGCTACAAGCCTCGGTCTAGAAGAACTGAAGAAACAGAAAAGTGTGTGTTGATGTAGCTGATGATAATGTTTTCTCAAATGAGGCACCAATACTTGATTATTGGGTCAAAATTCCTGAAATAAACTTGACTCACACACACAAAGAGGGTGTGTGTATAAACTTTCAGGCTTACTCACATACACACTCAACACGTAAGCATGCAAACAAGCACGCACTCTCTCTTTCTCACGCACACATACACACACACACACACACACACACACACACACACACAGTCAGTCTCTCTCTCTCTCTCTCACATATACACACACACACTCGCTCACTCACATATTCAGTCACACACACACACTCACGCACACACTCGCGCATGCACACACACACACACACACACACACACTCACTCTCAATTGCACACACACACTCGCACGCACACTCACTTGCATACACGCACGCACGCACATTCGAACGCACTCTTTCACTCCCACTTTCACTCATGCACACACACAGACACACCATGACACAGACACACCATGACACAGACACACCATGACACAGACACACCATGACACAGACACACCATCACACAGACACACCATGACACAGACACACCATCACACAGACACACCATCACACAGACACACCATCACACAGACACAGACTCTCTTCACTCAGACTGGTTAATAATTCATTGCTGCTCATGTTGTACAACGTGACTCAGAACAGAAAGAAAGGGAACGTTACGATTTAACCTCACAGTCTTGATGCCAAGCTGAAGAAACCTGATAAAATATATCAATACTCAGCACATATTATCAATAATTACAGTTTAATAAACCCTCACATACATATAGAGCTCAGCTGATGTGTGTTCATAGGCGTGTGTATCCCATATTAGTAGCTTCCAGCCAACCAGTTTTCAGAACAGCCAGTTTTATAAACACATGCAGGCCGTGGTGCTTTCACCTCACAAAGTGAGGATTTTTTAGAAAAGAAAATTCATAATAGCACAACATTCAATTGCATCATCTGTCTTGGTCTGTCACGTTCTGGAGAGAAAGAGGTTAATTTACAACTTAAAGCACTGATGTACGTCGCTCTGGATAAGAGCGTTTTCCAAATGCCGTAACTGTAACTGTAACATGGGTGCTTTATTACACTAACAAACCACTTATAAACTATTACGACTTAACTGAGCTACTATAAATTTAAAACTTACTTCATGTGTTAGACACTGAAAATACATAATTACTAAGTCTCAAAACTTGTTAGTGATCGTGTTTTTTTATTCTTTTAAAGAAAAATGCTGTGTATGTGTGT
>JBBPCX010071266.1:0-10128 GCA_037974365.1 Hydrocynus forskahlii
AGTCATTAGTTACAGGGACAGTCTTACAGTCATTAGTTACAGGGACAGTCTTACAGTCAATAGTTACAGGGACAGTCCCCCTGGAACAACTGAGTAGGGGTTTGAACCTACCACTTTGCAGTCATGGGGTTTACAGGCAAGTGTTTTACCCACTAAGCTGCTGCCACCCCTGGCTGTTGCATCACCGGGGAAGAAACTTGATAATACAGTCACTCTGTTTGTAAGAAAATGAGGATACTTTTATAATTATTTAAAAGTTTTTGTTATGTGTCTCATTTTGTGGACAAAAGGACTAACATATTTTTACCAGTGTTTTTAACATTGAAACTAATGAAAAATCAGCATATAAGTACTGTTTGTATGTCTGTGGTAAAAACAAATTCCTCACAGAAAGGTTCTGCTTTTGTGATCATCAGTAGCAGCTACATACACGCAAGGGACAGACTGTGCCTCCTGTCTCTCACTACTATACAATCATGCTCTACAGTGACATTTTTATGTCATTGCTTTCCCAGTAACGAATCATCTTTAAGATAAGATAAGATAACATAAAGCTTTATTAGTCCCACAAGTGGGACATTTGCTTGGTCATGGCAGAAAGTGGACAGTACAAAGTTAAGAGCAGAAAAAATTAAGAAAAACAATAGAATAGAATAAAGTACTATGTCACAGTACAGTATAAAATAGAATGTTCAAATGTACAGTCAAAAAATGTACAGTATAAAATCTAGGAATATAAATATGGACATCTGTACTGTAAAAATATACATATATGTATGTAAACTGTAAGCAAGACTAAATGTAGACTTGGGCAAGTTGTATACATGTACACAGTGATTATATGTAGATAAGTATATACAGAGTGGATGTATAAGTAAAAACGACTCCAGACTATGTTCACACCCCTCACCGTTTAATTACTGCTAAAATCTTTGGAATTCAGAACAAAAAAAAAAAAAAGTCAGAATAAACTCTCAGAATAAACTCTCAGGCTGAATAAACATGGATTGCCATTACTTGCTGAGTGAATGTAAATGTCAGATGTCATAAATATATAAATAATACATTGCTTTATCAAAATCTTATTCCAAGAAAAGCCATGAAGGCTTAAACGGTTGGATTCGAAGAGAAATATCAGGTCTGTCTTTAGTGATCGTGTTGGATCATGAAAAAGAAAAGCCTCACTCAGTTGCTCAACATCATTCCTCAACAATTCCTTCTGAATTATGCATCACTGGACAAAATTTCATTCTTCAATAGGGTAATGATCTCCAACATTCTTCAAAATTATACCAAAATTATATCCAGTCCAAAGAAACGCCGAAAGTATAGAGAATTCTGTCTCGGCCTCCAGAGTCTCCAGACCTTTCTCCCACTGAGCTGCAGGGACGAGCTGGACTGAGAAGTTCGAAATGAGTGTTCGGCAAATGAGACGGAACTGTCATTTTCCGTCATCTGACCAGTTAGTTCCCAGACATTTGATTGTAACTATTGTGCAATTATGTAATCCCAATTAAATGTTCTGGCAGAAACAAGAACAACCTCTGAATGATAAATAAAGCAACATTAATAAATGCATGAGAAACGTGCACACATCTGCAGGGTCCCTATTCTCTTTGACTCCATGTGCATGGTTATGGCAATGACGACGATAAACACATCTCTAGCATTCAGCTGCACTCGTTCAGGCCGCATAAGGGCCCTCGTGACAGTGGAGTATTTCGGCAGTGCTGTAACCCCGCAGCCTCTCCGTTCCCAGGCCTGTTCATTCCGAGCGTCCTGCCGCGAGAGCGTCAGGGCGAATGCTTATAAAGAATTAAAAACGGCCTCTTGAATCAGAGGTTGGATATTCAAGTGTTTTAAGCTCGGAGACACCAAGGGATGAGCGCGAGTGTGTGTGTGTGTGAGTGTGTGTGTGAGTGTTGGAGGCGCTGAGAGCAGACAACAGGGCAGGAGTGTGGGCGCAAGGTCTTCTTCAAAAGAGACTCCCTGCCCACAGCTGTCTGCTGCACTCCAGTACTCGTCCCACAGCCACACACACACGCATGACTTCACCACGGAAAGCCACGGCCTGGAGCGAATATGAGTGCTGATCTTTATGACTGGTTTTAATCTTTTCCATTTAGTCACAGTTTTAGCCTTGTAACGATCCCTTCAGGTTTGGTCTATTTTTAGTCATGATGGTATTGATTCATTTTAGTCTGTCTTGTATGTTGGCTTCGCCAGTGCAGGCTACTAATGTTAGTTAACCGCCTACTAAGGGGTGTATCGATGCACCGAAATGTCGTTATATCGCAATGCAAAAATGTGACAATATGAATTGGAACAATTCTACTAATTATGGTCTGATACTAATTACACAGGCCAAAGGTCAAAATCATCAGAGATAAGTTTATGTGGGTTTTGTGGTGTTTTTCATGCTGATTTCAAATCTGTGTTTAGTTTTTCCCGCACGTACAGTTTTTGTGATGAAGCTAGTTATAAATTGCATGATAGTGGTAAAATTTGCATATAATAATAATTTTATAAGCGTTTTTGAAGAAACAGTGGTAGCTGACTGACACTGATCATTATTTCTGTGCCACAGTGTTCGCCTGTCTGACTTTGCACTGAAAATATTGAAACAATTACTTGATTGGTGCCTGCGGTTTAATAAAAATGCAAATCTATCCCAAACAAAAATGTACTCATAATTCAAAACGTTGATGTGAAATCAGCATGAAAAACTGGTTTGTGTTGAAAAAGTGTGTTGTGGTTTGTGATGATTTTTTTTTTTGTTGACCTGTGCTATCATGTTTAACATTAAAGCATCATTTAAAGGATTAAACCAGTTCCGGTAACCAACAGTCCAGTATCGTCTTTTCACTCCCTCGCTTTCCAGCTTTAGTGTCATTAGTAACTGTGTCATACAGTCATTTTCTTCATTCAAATGTAATTCAAATTATTGTGAGAACACTGAATTGTTTTCATTCTTACTTCGCTGGAAATGCCGTGAGTGTATCGAACTGTCAGCCATGAATCTCTATCAAAGCTAATCGTAAAATGACTGCATCATCACAAAAGATAAGATAAACCTTTATAAGTCACATAAGTGGGAAATCAGCATTGTCACGGCAGAAATTGGACAAAGACAAAGAGCACCAAAAATGAAACACAATAGAATAGAATGAAGTAGAATAAAAATACAAAAGTGCACTACACAATCTAGGAATATAAAAATATTTTT
The DNA here is from genome assembly GCA_037974365.1 of Hydrocynus forskahlii. Lineage (NCBI taxonomy): Eukaryota > Metazoa > Chordata > Actinopteri > Characiformes > Alestidae > Hydrocynus > Hydrocynus forskahlii. The sequence goes on from JBBPCX010071266.1 coordinate 3,227, forward strand.
GCAGATTTTTTAATCTGTTCCCTAGAGATTCTGAAACTGCAGTACATTAATGCAACACATCAAACTTTTCCCACCAAATAAACTAGAAAACATACCAAATCTTACCATTTGAAATACAGAATATATTGTAATACATACAGAATATGAAACTAATCCATACTTTGTTGATGCCCTTTTAATGCCTCAAGACTTAGAACCATTCTGTTTTTAACAGACTATGCTGAGACTTTTTGAAGACCCCTTTTGTGGCTTTTTTGGATAAGGGCCTGTAATATCAGGGCATTTCTTAACATACCATTTGTTCATTTCCATAATACAATTCCAGACAACTTAATTCTACATTTCTACTAAACCTCCACCCCAAAAAGCTTTCCTAATGCAGAAGAGGACACGGTCCCCGCCCTCTGACCCCGACTGTCCGACACCCTGCCGGTATGAGACAGGCCAGACCACCCCGGAGCCTTGAAAAAGCATTCAAGGAGTCAAAACATGTCTCGGTAGTACAGAATTTTGCATAACACCTGCCTCTCGGGACCCAAATCGGCAGAGCTCTCTCCACCCCCTACATTAGCTGAGTGCAGGAAGGGGGCGTTCGTCTAGCACGTTCACGGATGGAGTCAGAATTAGCAGTTACAGTTCTAATGCTAGCTTACTGTCTCGCAGGGCCTATAAACAACTATTGGGCCTCATTCATGAAGGAGAGAGGATGAAAAGAAACAGATGTAAGAAGAAATCCTTGATACTGAGGCAAAGCCAGAATTAAAACATACATTAAAGGAGCAGTTCTGTCAATAAATCACTGTCATTAACAATGAATAAGAGTGAATTGCTCACAGTTTGCTTGATGCAAAGTCCAGGATCCCACACTGAATACCATTCTTGGGTTGTTGGGCATCGTAGCATGCTTTGTTGAACTATCCTTTGGAAGCCCTCAATTCTTTTAAATACTGCTATTGTGTTCTCGTCCCAATCTCGTATTTGAGAAGTGTCTGCACTGGGATCTGAATGAAGGTTTGGGACCTTGCTTTGGGTATGAGTGTTATTAACACCATGACCAGGATGCAGCACCACACATATCCCCTGACCTGTTTGAATCACATTTTATTGTGTTCAGTTCTTGCCATTCCCTTTAGAATACCATTCCTTTAAATGCTGTTTTCACACAGATATGTTTCTGAGGGACAACCCAAGAAACCAAATATGGAAGGAGACCAGAGTGCTCTTAGGTTTCACTTAGTTTTCAAGTCATCGGATTTCACCACTGTTTCTTCTCAGCAGAGAATCAGCACAGCACTACAGAACACAACTGATACTGGCAATTACCAGTAATCATAAAAGGACAACAGAACGTGTATATAAACGCAAAACAACTCAAACTGCACCTCATTTTCAGCTTTGGCCAAACTAATTGTAAACAGATTTATTTTTATTTGTCACATACACAGGTACAGTGCGTATTAAAACGTGCCCCAGAGTCGGCCCATTAGACTGCAGTAAAGCTCACAAATAAATAAACTTTGCTGCTGTATGTGACACTGCTGTCTATAGAAATGTATAAATATGCATAATGCATAGTTGAAAAACACAAAAAGTAGCAACTCGAAGCCTGAATTACGTCTGTACATTTTGTTTTATGTTAATTTTTTTAGACATCTATGTGCTATTTTCTATCCGCTAGCTAGATCTTCTATCAGATGAGGTTACCAAGCTAGGAGAGTGAAGGCTAACACATGCTTCCTTCCAATCACTGGGTCACTTTTTCGAACTGCTGCTAAAGCAAAACCACTGGACGCCTAAACACGCTTGGAGGAGAACACTAACCCCTAGTTCCATCAGTTGACAGGGAGATGGAGATCCATCCTACCCACCCAAAGACAGCATGGCCAGTTATGCTCTATAGTAGCGGCCCCCAACCTTTTTTGCGCTACGGACAAGTTTAATGTAAAACAATATTTTCACGGCCCGGTACAGATACAACTAACAACAAAGTGTGTTTGTCTTTTACTCATTTTTCTAGCTTGTGGGCTAAATTTTTGGCATACCGTATCTTGTGACCGAGACGAATGTTTTGTTTTTTAAAATAAAAGATCTTTCAGACTCTGATAATCAAAAAAGAATTTTGATTCTGTCTTTCTGTGCGGCCCGGTACCAAATGACTCACGGACCGATACCGGTCTGCGGCCCGGTGGTTGGGGACCTCTGATCTAGAGGACACCCAGTCGTCAAAGGCTGTGGCATCGCTGGGGTTGAACTCTAACTTGCGATATTTCTACGAAAAAGCCAGAGTGTACGCCGCTTACTTTGTCTGCAGTTTTGTCCAAACTTTGTTCAAACAAGCATGTCTTGGCTAATCAGGTACATTTCAGGTAATGGGTAAACTGTGTAACTTCATTATTCTCTGAACTACTTCCTTACCTGACTGACAGTAAAAAAAAGTCTCTTATGCTAGTGCTCAATACTAAACAAGCACTGAACTGCAGTGACTCACACCAATCAATGAAAGTAAATTACAAAGGTACAAAGACTGATGGATGAAAAGGACTGATTCACGTGGACAGTTTAATACACAGAGAGGGGTTTCATTGCAATAATAAGCCGATGTGGAAGCACAGCTCCTGTGGCCGGGCTGTTTTCCACACTGCTATATGAGCAGCCGGTCGATACCGTGACCGGCACACGTTGTGAGTGAAGCACATCAAAGATGAGAGAGAGAGGGAGAGGGAGAGAGAGAGAGAGAGAGAGGGGGGCGTGGGAGCAAACAGCCTGAGAGGGGGACCAGGGGCTGGGTTTAAAACTTAAGCCCCGTAGCAAGTAAGTGACGGGCTCAGGGTGGATGGGGGCGTGGGAGCAAACACTTGCTAGTCACGGCCAGAAAAATAAACCCCACAATGTCCTCCAAGAGCATTCTGAAGAGAACAAGCAGAAAAATAAGCTGTTATTGCCAGTTTATATCCAACAACTCAAGGACGGAGGCGAAAATACAAGCAAATGTCAGGCCTCCAGGATGCTACCAGTGTTTTAGCTATGCTACATTCATTTTTACAGAAAATATTAAGTCGTAGGGCATCAGAAACCACATAAAATGTCCATTTAGTATTATTTGATGCAGTGTGTCAGGACTGAGTGGTGCAGTTTCCATCATCCTAACTGCTATGACATAAGCTTCCATTACCTGTTAGCACTGAAGCAAAAACTAATTCATTCGTTTTCTGTAACTGCTTAATCCTCACCAGGGTCGCGGGTACCCAGAGCCTGTCCCAGGGTCTATGGGCACCAAGCAGGGACTCACCATGGGCGGGGCACCAGCCCACCACAGGGCGCACACACACACACACACACACACACACTGTCAATTTAGAATTCACCTGACTGCACTTGACTGTCTTTGGACTGTGGGAGAAACCTGGAGACCCCGGAGGAAACTCACACCTCCACCAGGAGAACATGCAAACTCCACACACACACACACACACACACACAAGCACAAGACCAGGACCCGGATTTAAACCCCCAGCCCTGGAGGTGTGAGGCAACAGCACTCACTGCACCACCATGGGGCCTGTGGTAAAACTGAACAAGCAAATACTGACAGCAAATATATCTACACTGATTGATTATGTTTGGGGAAAGAGTGAAATTGTTTAAAATTTATTTAAACCCTTATCTGCACCACTGAGATAATGGTTCACAAACAATGCATCACAAAGCTCTTCATGGGCATCGACCTGCAGCTCCACCTAGTGGAGGCACTTGGCTTCTGCAAGGACTGACCATTAGATGTTATTGAGCCTAAACACAAAGGGTTTGTGCTTTGTGATGTAAACTTGTTTGTTTGACTTGTGAATTTAGGTCGTCCTTGACAAGTAAGTGAGAGTCCAGCCCCGAGAAATAAAAGTATGAAGGCCTGGGCAGTGAGCCAACTGGGCAGGGCAGCAGTGGAGTGACCGAGCCTGGTGTCAGCCAACACCAGGCACACATGAGTAATTAACACTGGCCCTGCTGTCCTCTCTCTCTCTCTTTCTCTCCCTCTCTCTCTCGCTCCCTCTTCCTCTCTCTTGGCATCTTGCGCTTTCTCTAACACACACAAAGTTGATACATCTGTCCAGTATGTATTATACATCCATATGTCCAGTTATACAGAATGGGGGGGGGGGGACAGAGAGAGAAAGAGAGAGATAGGAAGAAAGAGTCCCAGTAGTAAAAGCAGACAGTAGTAAATTGTTGTAAATATCTATTTATCTGTCTATCTATCTATGTACACACTATACATATTTGTGGGTATATATATATATATATATATACCTCTTTCATTCTGTTTCCCTCTCTCCCTCTCTCTCTCTCCCTCCCTCTCTCTCTCTCTCTCCCTCTCTCTGTCTCTTTCTCCCTCTCTCTCTGTCCCCCCCTCTCTCTGTCTCTCTCTGTCCCTCTCTCCCTCTCTCTGTCCCTCTCTCTCCCTCTCTCTCTGCCCCCCCCTCTGTCTCTCTCTCTCTCTCTCTCTCTCTCCTCTGTACCGGAAGGCTAAATTTAGCGCGAGGCAGGAAGTGTGGGGTGATGCCACAGGAAGAGATCAGGTTGATTTGTGAAGCGAAAATAAAAACTTGCCTCTGTGGTGATGATTCTACAACCTGAGAGGAGAAGAGTCAGTTATCCTGCTTTTCTTCTGTCTGTCTGTCTCTCTGTCTTTCTGTCTCTCTGTTTTATTGTCTTTCTGTCTCTCTGTTTTTCTGTCTCTCCGTTTTTCTGTCTGTCTCTGTCTGTTTCTCTGTCTGTTTTTTCTCTCTCTGTCTGATGTCTGTCTGTCTAACTGTCCATCCATCTATCTCCTCTGCTGTATTAGATGTTTTTTATTTGATTCTCTTAAAGTGCCCCTTCACTATTGATATATGTAAATCACCTTTGTTCTTATTGGCTGCCCGGTACTGTGACTGCCCAGCAGCCTGTGCTGAAACGCTCCTTATAACCTCAGCGTTAGGGGCGGAGCTGAACTGCTGTAGGCTGAATAGGAAGATTTGTTTAAATGAGGTGGCATTTGTGACATCACAAGATTACAGAATTCATACCAGCTTATCTTTACATGAGGTACACTTACAAGGTATCAAAGGTCAGTTCTGACTTCAGGCTGACTTTAAGATCTATGCCACAACGTCCATCATGTTTCAAGACAATATAAGGTCTATTTAGAGTCGTGAATTGTGTGAAAAAAACAAGATTACTGATTAACTGATCAACAGAATTAAACACGTATGACTGGGAGCCGCTGTCAACAGCTGTGTGTTAGAAGGGCACACCGCGCAGGAATGCAAATCTCTATTTGCCTCTTGGCATGCAAAGCAGCCCAACCTGGTTCCTCCCAGCCTCTGCCACTGATACAGTACCGGTCACAAGTTCACATGTAAACAGACAGTGTTTTTCATAAGCTTCTTTTATCTAAAAGCCCATGCTCATATGTGCACAACCCGTTCCTGAGACAAATGCAATGCAACTCCGACATCTATTTATGAATTTCCATTTTAGATGCAACGACAATGTATACAATATACCACAAACTATAATTTGAATATTTAAAAGAGAATTTCATTACATGAATACATTACAGTATCAATAATATACTGTTATTAATATGTGTTACTTATTTATTTGTATTATATCTTTGATAGTCAATCCCTAATACTACAATACTACACTTTCTCAGTCTTTTTACAACCAAACACTTTGTTCATCATTCTGGACACATCGAAAATATCCCATCTGCCCTGCGGCATCCTACAAAGTATCTGAAACGAACTGCACTGAACCCATTCGAATTTCTGTATGCGTGGATTTGCTGCAAATTTCTTTTTATATTATTTTAAACCTCTAAACGGTATTGTATAGCGCTTAAGCCATAAAAAGCATCTACTTTCTCAAACGAAGCCCAACGCTTGATTACATATAAGCCCACCGGTTCAATCTTTTCAATAATACATAAGCAGTCAGCCTGCGAGCTGACAATAACAGCTTTTTAATTAAAAGATCGTTAAGAGAAAAGAGCCCGCATGCCGTTTCTGCTGCTCTTCCTCTGTCTATCTAATCAGACACCTGGGTGCCGCTCCCAGCTCCACCAGCAGAACCGCGCGGTAGCTCTGCGTGTAATTGCTCTCTCTGGCTTTCGAGCAAACAGACCTGTGCCGTCGGTTTAGTTTTGCACCGGAGCTCTGAAGTAATGCCAGCTTTTAACTCACTAATTAGCATCAGACAGAGCGTCACACTTAACTCAACTGTACTGAGTTACGTAAACAACAGACTCGCTTATGTGGGTTCTGACTCTGTGTGACTACTGTTCTCTACACAAATAGACCAAAGCACGTTCGTAGCTGTGCAACATATTTTGGTTTGAAACTGGATGAAGTAAAAAGCTATAAAATGATAAGCACAAGGATTATTTACAATTTTGACATGTTTAAAAGAGAATATAATGAAAAAATGTTTAAAATAAATAATTAAGATAATGGTATAATGGGATCAGTTGTTACTATCCAATAAAAACTACTTTATGTTTTTAATGAGTCTAAATAATGCAGCACTAAAATACCCATGATATACGTGTATTGTCATTTTGTAGGTTTGTTAACATTTAGATTGCGTTAACGCGATCATTTATTAATGTTCCTAAATCATTTGGGCTGCTGCCCTGTGACGCGTCTCTGGCAGGTACAGTCCAGAGTTCAGCATCAGAACAGTTTCAGTGTGGAGCGTCTCGAGTGTCCTCCTGTTTTTCGTTTTGTTCTTCTTAAAGCCCTGCATTTTTATTACTGTAAATTAAATTAATTACTGAATTTACTGTATTTACAGTACAGTCTATACAGGGGTAACATCGGTATTTACATTCTAGCACTGCAGGAGTTCAGTGTAAACTGTACAGT
>JBBPCX010071267.1:0-10128 GCA_037974365.1 Hydrocynus forskahlii
TCTGTCTGTCTGTCTGTCTGTCTGTCTGTCTATCTATCTGTCTGTCTGTCTCTCTGTCTATCTATCTATCTATCTGTCTGTTTTCTATTCGTCCATCTCTTTCTCTTGAGTGTCTTTGTCTCTCTCGCTCTACGTCTCATTCTCTCGCTCTTTGTAAACAGCTGAAGAATGAAGAAGGAGACATTTATGAATGTCTGTGAAGGACAATAACACGCCTGTGAGGCTGTTTTGCTGCTCCTTTAGAACAAGTGGTGCGTTGGTTTCCACCGTGTGTTCTGGCCAAGTTGGAGCGCCTTCCAACCAGCCTGAAGAACCTGGAGAAACTCTGCCAGGAGGAACTGGAGAAAAAGTGCTGGGCAGCGCCGGCCGACTCTTACCTCAAGAGACCTAAAGCTGTTATTGCAGGAAAATGTAGTTTAAAGGGGCTGTATACTTTCTCAAGGCTCTCTCAGATGCTCTGGAGAGAAATGTGTGTGTGTGTGGCGGCTGAGGTGTGTGTGTGTAGCTGCTTGAGTGAAGGTGCGAAGGGGATCATAATGTCAGCAGGAGTTTCGGAGGGCTCTGATCTTGGGCGGACACGACCGACACCAGTTTGAGAACCGGAAGGATGGGGGAGTGAAAGCGGCAACAAAGACAAAGGGACAAAGTAAACACTGTTAGATTTGGTATTATAATGAGTTGTTGGGGATTTTACGGAATGTTCTGTTAAAAAACACAGTTTTTACTTTTCTGTGACACTGAAAAATGAATATTTAACTCTTCTTTTGGCTGGGTAGTTTATTTCTATGTGATTTTTATGTGGTTGTAAGCAAACCTTAAAACTACATGTTTTGATTTTCTTCATGAAAATATACACTGTACATGAAACACGTTTAAATAAGACGTTTCCGTCAAACACGAATAAACATGAACATACTATAGAAAGATGTGTCCGTACTTTACCGTATTTCATGTATAATTTATTTTCTGATTTGTTAAATTCAGAAAATAAGCACTAATCGTACTCTTTGGTGTGTGTGTGTGTGTGTGTGTGTGTGTGTGTGTGTGTGTGTGTGTGTGTGTGTGTGTGGGGAGGGTTAATAAAGTATATCCGAGCCTGAAAAACCAAATGCAGCAGCCAAACAGCAGACAGAAGAAAACTCAACTGAGGGAGTGATAAACGAAACATCAGTACATTCCTCTACTCGACCCGTGCTCCCTGCCAGGGACCCGAAACCCGCTGGCCCAGGAAAGGGCACCCTGTTAACCAGCAGAGCTGCAGAACCGAGGACGTTTGTAGTGCTGGTGATTTACTTCACCTCCCGATCACAGGGGGTTCTCGATGAAGCTCCTCACTCACCTTAGACCAGAGGTGTCCCAACCATCCCTCAGACTGACCCCCCCAGGCACTTCACATGTTTGCTCTTGTGAGTTAGGCTGGAACAGAAAGAGGTTTCTCATGTCAGCATGTAGGTCTGTGTGATGATCCAGTTTTGGTAGATTTGTTTTCGGCTGTTCACGCCTTGCATCGACGTGCATTTTGGTGACGGGATCACATCTGGATTTCACTTGACCGCATGAAAAGCTGGGTGTAAACACACCCACAATTCATCGTCATCCGATCACGACCGTCACTCTCACACCAGGAGAACTGGAATCAAGGTGTTCTCTCAGACGAAGATCTCTCGTTTCCGTCTCATGCTAATCATGTCCCCCCGGACTTGCACACACCTTCTCGACAACATTTGTCTGTTCCTCACCACCAGATACTCGTCCAGTCACTTGTTGTCTCGAGAGTGGACAACTGTAACTCACTGGCAACTGACCATCCTCTGAAGAACACAAGACCTCCACAGATCATTCAGAATGCAGGGGCGGGTCTGGTCTTGAATACACCCAACTTCTCAGACGTCGCTCCACGACTGCTGACACTTCACTGGCTTCCTGTGGTTCTGGATTAGACGCACAACTCTAACGGACAAAAATGGTCCAGATCTGTCTCACCCATCAGCTCTGATCAAAAAACGGATCCCAGCTCAACCTCTTCTCATTCTCAATGACCTGCATTAAGACTTTCCTCCGTTTTGGCAACTCAGTGTTGGAATAAACTTCCCCTGACCAGTAGAACTGCTGAAACCTTCACTGTCCTCAAACGGAGAGCCTCCTCTTCAGCGAACACTGAGGAGAACATCTGCATGTTCATGTCCTAAACTAACACGGACTTACTGGTGTGAATGACGTGTGTGTGACTCCGGACTGGAGCGTCCGCCAAACTATGTGAATGTAATTGATTGTTAAAACGTTTGGAGGCGCTCAGATGAGGATCTGGATCTTTTTCGACACAGTTTGCAGTTTGCATCTGCCTGGCACACGTGAGAAGATCATGATTCAAGAGTGCCTTCAAACAGGTCCCAGGTAGTAACAGGTAACCAGTGGATCCCTATATGGACGAAACATTTAGTTTATAAACAGCAGTAAAAACACACGAACCAACACGTAAATCTGAAACGGCTTCTCATCACCACTCATCACAAACAGACATTAACGTTAGGTGCTTCTGAAGCTGTTTTCTTATTTGTAACCACAGACGCGCTGCATCTAAGAAGAGGACAGGATGGACAGGCGAAGAGGGATAAAGTCCATAACTGCATATTCAGTTCCTGCCCGCTGTTACCAGTGCGGTGGTTTTTCTGTTTCAGCAGAACAGCTACCACTAGTTTACATTTACATCAATGGCTTTTATCGTAACTAAGAAAAGGTGCCATGTCTCAGCTCCGAGAACATTCCTACAAGGAAACAGACAACAAAGTAATAAATGTAGTACAAGGCATTTTAAAAATGCTACTCTGGTCCTCTTTTAAATTCCTCTCAAAGTGTTGTGTCCTGTGAAGATGGTGAGTGCCTCTGCTGATCTACAGTGATTACTAGAAATTATAGATCCACAGCAGAGTGCTGAATTGGTCTAACTGACTCTGTAATACCACTGTGTGGCTCGTGATGATTTGGGTGGGTTGGGGGCCACGCACTGGCCCCAGTGTGTTTGCAGGGGCCACGGTATGTCCAGATACACTCCAGACATGACCTCAAGATTCAATAGTTAACGTGTAACATGACTAAGAAGCTGCAGGGAACAGTTAGCATGATTTTCCCACAAGGTCTTCACAGGAACTGCTACCTAATTAATCTCTTTTTACATGTTTTCTTTCTGATGGAACTCATGTTAAAAGTGGCCGGAAAAACGTTCTGCTTTTCATCTACAGAGAACACTTTATGAGCGTAAATCAGAACGAAACCAAAAACCGACAGAAAGTGTCAAACATGTGCAGCGCTCTGCAGTTTATGACCATTCTGATATATAACACTATAGTTCAACATTTTCTGTCACACACACACACACACACACACACACACACACACGTTTTTCAAGTCAAGTTAAATCAAGTCAAGTACTGTTGTCATTTCTGAAATATACACAACAGGCAGTGAAACGAAACAACATTCCTCTGAGACCCCGGAGGAACACAAGAACAAAAACAGAAACATCCCCAGACCACAGGAGAGCAGACAGAACAAAACGCACGGAACGAAAAGAGAGTGGGAGAGAAAGTGCAGGGAAAGCACGAGCAACAAAACAACGGGACAACACAGCATTCGGTGCCGTCGGCGTTTGAATGAATACAGTTTCGTGAGAGAGACTGCATTCTAGTAGCAACTGTGCATAAATGCAGGATGGAGGTAGACAGTAATAAATAACAACTGTGCGAATATCAGCGGCAGCAGGACAGCGGATGTGTGGCAAAAAATAAATACAGTGTGTCTGCAGCGGCAGCTGTGGTGTAACTTGTTTACGGCAGAATGGTTGGGTGTGTTTGTGAACTGCGTAAGGGGAGGAAGAAGCTGGGTTTAGGTGTGTGTTTGTGTGTTGGGGGGGGCGTGTTGTGTTTCAGTTCTGATTGAGGAGTCTGATGGCCCTTTTGCCAAATGGGAGGAGGGGGAAGAGCGTGTGTGAGGGGTGTGAGGGGTAGAAGAGAGTGTGTGAGGGGTGTGAGGGGTGGAAGAGAGTGTGTGAGGGGTGTGAGGGGTAGAAGAGCGTGTGTGAGGGGTGTGAGGGGTAGAAGAGAGTGTGTGAGGGGTGTGAGGGGTAGAAGAGAGTGTGTGAGCGGTGTGAGGGGTAGAAGAGAGTGTGTGAGGGGTGTGAGGGGTAGAAGAGAGTGTGTGAGGGGTAGAACAGAGTGTGTGAGGGGTAGAAGAGAGTGTGTGAGGGGTGTGAGGGGTAGAAGAGCGTGTGTGAGGGGTGTGAGGGGTGGAAGAGAGTGTGTGAGGGGTGTGAGGGGTAGAACAGAGTGTGTGAGGTGTAAATGTCCGTGACGGGTGGGGGGTGGGGGGTGTTAGAGACGCCAATGATCTTCTCAGCTGTCCTCTCAGTCCTCTGTAGGGTCTCACAATCCAAAACGGAACAATTCCTGTACCAACCCATGATGCTCCTACAGAGAAAGTCCCTCTGTGGACTGTGGTGAGGACTGAGGCGGGAGGTGCTCTGCCATACGTAGAAAATGTTTGTTTACATGAATGTTTTTTTTCACGTATGTGATCCTGCAGTTCAGAGCGTTCGGGAGTAAGTTCGTTAGAGTTCAAGTCGAAATTGTTGAGAAGTGTATTGCTGACTGAACAGTTGGTTCGGTTTATGACCTAAATTCGTGTTCCGCTTGTTTTTGCACACGCCACCATGTGGCCACTAGAAGGCTGCAAACAGAAGGTGAAAGACACCATGGAGATCGTCCCAACAAACCCATACCCATGTGAGACCATGATCAAATCCCCTAACCACTGATCCACCACTGAACTTCAGCTCCCATGAAGTATTGCTTTCAGTCTGGCAGCAGACTGGCATCGGGTCACCCATTTCTGCATGAGCAGGAGTTCCTTTCTGTGCAAACCATTAATGAGGTCTTTACAAGTGTTGCGTGTGGCTTTTTAGTCTCTCTCTCTCTCTCTCTCTCACACACACTCCCACACACACACTCACACACACATAATTCAGGGTTCTGTGCCAGTGGGTCTGAATGCTTCCCGGTGTTGGCGCTTGCACTGATGTGGTCGGGTGCCTGGAGCGAGATCTCACGCCCTGCAGAAAGACTCTCAGGCTCGGACGAAAGGGTTTGGGTGAAGACGTCCGAGTGTATGAGATGCACAGGCATGCGTGCACTTGGTGATCTCTCTCTCTCTCTCTCTCTCTCTCTCTTTCTCACACACACACACACACACACACACACACACATTCACACATACACACGTCCTCACCCTGAAGAGTTTTACTCACCGCATACACTGACATGTATGAGGATGTTGTCTCGATATGGCACTGCCACAATAAGTCACTATGAGTTGTCCCACCTTCCCTCAACCACACACACACAGCTTTAAAGGGACACTCTGGACCAAATGAGGACTGTAATCATTTATATCTATCTATCTATTTATCTATCTACCTACCTACATGTATATATATATATATATATATATATATATATAGGGCTACATAACTAATATAGATAGATAGATATAGATCAGGGTGGAACTCCGGTCCTGAAGGTCCGGTGTCCGGCACAGTTTGATGGTTCTTCTCCTCAAACACATTCACTAAACCTGACAATTAACTGGGAGGTGAACCAGGTGTTTCTGAGCAGGGAAATCATCAAAACGTCCTGGAGTTCCACAACTGACCGTTAGACACATTAGCGTGTTCTAGCATGAAACTGTGACCGACACCATCACCCCACACATGAGGACGGAGCACTGGTCTTATGAAAATAGAGCCTGGTCACTGGTAGGTAGAACCAAAAACCACTGAAAGAACAGACGTGAGCTCTCAAAGCATGAAATACATCAGCCTTCAAATAATAATAGGCTCACCAAAATGGTGACTTCACCGAGCTAGAAAGCCTCCTAAGGGGAGAGTTCAGAGAAAAATCAAGAATACACACAATTTTCCACCAACTCCAGATGTGGTCGATCAGTAGAGACATGTCTGGAGCCCAGATTTAGGTTCTTCAGTTCAGAACTGGAGCTACGGGGCTAGCGTCGCTAACACTAGAAGTCAACAGTCGGGGAAATCCTTTGATCCCCAAAACTTCTCTGGACCCTCAAACTCGTGGATGTGGTTTAAGATCCTAATTTATGACGGCTCTGGGAACGGAAGCTCTGGTGGATGTCAGGAGAGGAGCTCCTGACCATGGTTTTCCTGGGTGCAACCAGCAGCTTGAGGTCACTCATCTTTCTAGAACAGGAAATGACTGCACACAAGTGATTTACAGCATAGTAAAATAGATATAGCATCATCAAAAACGCTATAGGATACGCTATAAAGAACAGTTGAGTGAGGAGCACTTCGCTGGAGCTCCTCATTTACTGGTTTACCTGCGAATACCAGAAACATCTACCAGTTTAAAGGGAGGAACTGGGGGGAGGGTTAAACTTAGAACGCCAAATACGTATTAATTCACCGCGAACACGTAAATCTGAATACAGAGAAAGAAACTCCATCTGACTGGACTCCTGTCAGCATCCCTTTTCCTTTCCAAAATCAGTCCGAATCAGACTTATGAGCAGCATCTTGCTGTCTTGGCATCTAGGACTAAAATGCTCGGGTACAGCTGCACTATCGCATAGTGCTTTAAACACTGGCTGGTGTAAATGAAGGCCACTGTTTTTTCTCCAGAAATCAACTAGCCGCAGAGTCTGGAAGCTAAATGCTAATGTCACACCCTGATTATCATGTTCTCCACAACAGGCTCTTCCCAGGCTATTTAAAAAGTAATTAATGGGTGAAAATGAGCCATTTAACCATCAAACATGAAGATCCACCATTGACTGAGTGGTCTGGTAGATAGGCTAGCTAACCTGGAGCTAGCTACTATTACTAGAGACTTACCTACTAACTAGCTAAACTAATTCATTTGGGTAGCTGGAATTAATCACATAACGCAAGGAACCTGCTGCACACGCTAGTCTTGTTTACACTTTATTCTAAAAGACATCCTGTGGACAGGCTGTGTGTGTGTGTGTGTGTGTTTCCTTATTACCAGTCCTTGTGGTGGCAGTTACTAATCCATGAATATTAATAATCATCAGTGATATCTACAACTAATGTGATGTATCTGGAACTGACTGAAATCTGGTTAAAATATGACTCTACAGTCAAAGGTGTATCTGAAACCTACTGACATTACAGCTCTAGAGTCAGTGATGTCTCTAAAACTGACTGAAACCTGCTTCCACTTTGGCTCTAGAGTCGGTGTTGTATCTAGAACTGACTAAAATCCTCTAGCATCAGTGACATATCTAAAACAATCTGAAACCCGCTTACATTTTGGCTCCACAGTCAGTGACGTATCTAGAACTTTCTCTCATTAAATTCGTCCTGACCATTGTAAATCACATGACGTTCTCTGAAGATCTAGGCCCTAATGGTTATCCACTGTCCAATGTCCTATTTATTCTAGACACAGACTTCATTTAGGTCTGGGAAACCAGCCCACGCTCATGTCCTCATGTGATTAATGGCATGTTATGACCTTCAGGGCCTTCTAGGATATCAGGTTTTCCACCAAGAAAAAGAAAGCCAAAGTGTTTTTTAGGACAAACACCTACAAAAGTACCCCGTGACCTTCACTTTAGGGTCGTATCCATCACACAGCTGGGCCACACAGTTGTCCAGGAACTCTCCAAACCCTGAAAATCATCCGAGGCATTTGGGAATTGCCATGTTTTGCATTACATGCGTCGAACACCCACAGCAAGTGGTGTAAACCACAAGAATGTGTTGATGTGCCTTTGGGGGAAAAGAGTGTCTCAGAGAGACATAAAATCTGTCTGAAAGAGTTACGGTTCCGTCCAAATCCGTAGACCCCAGGGACTCCTGCCGGGGCAGTGATGCTATTTTAAATAATTGTTCCACAGTGACGTTAGCGTCTGATCAGAAAGTCCTAATTTGGTCTCGGGGGTTAGATACGGCACACGGCAGGATAGTGAACACACACCGCAGAACGATTTGCAATATCAAAGACAGCCGAGTCAGTGTGTGGCCTGGTTCCAGCGACACCTGCAGTTGGGGATTTCACAGAAAATCCAGTGTAGCCAATAAAGCCAGGATGTGTTGGGTGTCGGAAGTTTCCTGCTGGCGTTTCGCCCTGGAGCCTTCAGGCTTATGTGGCTAACAACAATTAGCATGGTGCTAACGGCATACCTAAAGTATCACATAATCATTGGCGGCACGAATGGGTGGATATACTCTTCCATTACTCTGGGAGCAGGTTCCATAATGCTGAATCAGATTTTTCACTGAATTATGCCCTTAAATACGATAAGGTTCCTGTGTGTGTGTGTGTGTTTGTGATTAATTGCTTCGATGTCTCCCCAGGGTGTGTTCTGGTGTTCTGTTGTTCTGGTGTTCTGGTGTTCTGTTGTTCTGGTGTTCTGGTGTTCTGGTGTTCTGTTGTTCTGGTGTTCTGGTGTTCTGTTGTTCTGGTGTTCTGGTGTTCTGTTGTTCTGGTGTTCTTGTGTTCTGGTGTTCTGTTGTTCTGTTGTTCTGGTGTTCTGGTGTTCTGTTGTTCTGGTGTTCTGGTGTTCTGGTGTTCTGGTGTTCTGGCTCTTCCGGCCGCCGTGCCTGCTTAGAACTTCACCCTGCTTGACCAACCTTGACAACCCCCCCCCAGATCGGCCTAATTTCCCCAAGACACCGCTGTTTTGTACTGTTATAGTAAATGCTGTAATTCACGCTGCTTCTTTTTAGTCGTGACGGATTTGTCCAGAAAAAAGAGCCTGAATAGAGCAGGGGTCACCAGTCTTATCTGCAAGGGGCAGCAAAGTGTGGGAAATCAGCAAATGGTGGTTAAAAAACTGCTCAGAAGATCACTGTCACTCCATTCCCAGCAGTCCAGGACATTTACACCGCATGCCGTCTTAGAAAGTCAAAGCACATTAAGGGGGACTTCAGACACTTTTCTACTTTCTGCTCTCTGGTGAGCAGCTCAGGACTCTCCGCACACACTATCCACGGGTTTGGTGTTTAACGACTTCAGATCGACTTATCCGTCAATAAAGTCGAAGTCGAGTCGACGAGCCGTTCGATGACGTCACACAGACGCAGCGGAGGAACACAGACGTCCAACGTTGAGCAACTTCTATTAAAGTTCACTTTAGCCTTCTCCTTGTACTGCAGCCAAAGGTCTCAGATCTTTAACCATGAAATGAACAAGCAGATCTTCTTATCAGTCAGAGGTTTTTCTGTAAAGCTGCTCAGCTCCTCCGGACTGGACGACTCTCTGCAGTGCTAGCGTTAGCCGTGTTCGCTAGCGTTAGCCATGTTAGCTAGCGGTGCCATTTCAGATGCCGTGCAGAACGCCGGTACTGTTCCTGTACTTTAACACCGACTTGCAGGTTGTGCAGGTCTCCGTGCTGTTTGTGTGTCTGGAGTGAAGGATCTCCTCACATGTGACGTGTGTCTGTCTCCTCTGCTGCCGTGTCTCTCGTCTTGTTGTGGTTTTGTGTTTAGATTCCACTCTACGCTCCAACGGTACCGCCCCTTTTATGAAGGGACTATAATAATTGGTTAAACCAAGGAACGCATGTCAACACACTACTCTACCTCTGACGTCGACTAGTCAGCTTTTCTGCTAATATGCCCTACTATACACCCTTTATCACTTTATATTCCACACACACTAATGTGCAATATTACTGCTAAATTATACACTGTCATGGTCCGTACAGCCAGTCTCTCCCATGCTCAACACTTTGCACTGTCACTTTAATTGGATTTATGGTGCCTTAATGTTAATTGTCTAATTGTCTGTAGTCCGTGGAAAAGCATCCAAGTAAGAATTATTCACTGCATGTTGAACATTGTACCTTTAACATGTGACAACAAACTAATCAGCTGTTTGAACCCCCCCTGATTAAACCAATTTAATTAGGTGGGATTCTGCTGAGTCAGGTGAGATTTGTGGATAGGATCGGTGACCCTTGGAACAGAGAATGCAGCTTGTGAACGAGTGTGAAGGTACAAAACACCTCAGTCCCGTCTCCTGTCTCAGAGTCAGTCCCGTCTCCTGTCTCAGAGTCAGTCCCGTCTCCTGTCTCAGAGTCAGT
>JBBPCX010071268.1:0-10126 GCA_037974365.1 Hydrocynus forskahlii
TGATCATTGTGCTTTATGGTGGGTATACACTGGCCAACATAAAAGAAACTTTGTTGTGTCTATATGGTCCTGAGAGATGTTCAAAGACAGCCAATGTCATGGTCTTGAGGTCAAACCTTTCCCAGGACAAAATTCTGACAGTGTCAGTAATTTAAGATGACTGTCTCACAATAGGACTGCTGCTACAGCTACTAACTGACCAACAGGAAAGCAGCATGAAATGATGCACTAATATAGCGGTACAGATGAATGATGCTCACTGTTCTATTCTTTTATATTGACTTGCATCGTAGCATTGACTTACACAATTCAGCAGGTGTTCTTCTTGTAGTCTACACACATCCCACCTGACGTTGTACCTGAGTTTATTAGGTTCATGTGGCACAGTGTGGCCGGCAGTAAAATTTTAAATGACTGCTAAAATTTCACACCCTGTAGGCGCCTTCAGTGTCGATCATGAGGAAGCTAATAATGGAGCTGCTGTTTTCTGGATATTCACATACACAATATTCTTAAAATGTATTCAGCATTAACAACTGGTGCTCTCACAATACAGAAATAATGTTTATTCATTTAATTTACTGTGCTCACCACTAAGTTGGCTCCATTTAACGTGGGCTTCAAGTTACTAACAGAAACATTGGAAAATTACTATGTGAACAAGGCTGTGTTTGCATCAGCTTTCAACAAGAGGATAAAACTGTCAACATTATGTTTGTAATGATGCTTCTGATAAGTATAGATGGAGTTTACAGATGTATTTTTATTGCTGTTCTGTTGATCCATACAACTGAACGTTCTGGCCCACATCTTACTCAGGAAAAAGAGCACACATACCTACTGCTCATAGAGTATGCACTGAGGAAAGACTTTAATAAGCACACATCATCTTAGAATATTACCTGTAAGTATGACTGTGTCTGTTCAATTGAAAGAAAGAAAATAGGTTTAATTATTTGATAAGGACATTTGTTTATTCTTTGTTTATTCACTGGGGGCCAAGTAGTGAAGCAGTATACAAACTTAAATGTGTTTTCTACCTCTTATATAACTTATTCTTCCTCTTCTAGGTTTTCTATGGCAGCCCCTAGAACAGCACGGTAAAAGTTGTGAAATTTGGCACACTGGTTTTTAACAGTTCCTTGATTATTTTCACCAAGCTTCAAGTCTGTGCCTTGAGTACTTTAGTGCCAATGGGACAAATTTGGAGGCGTGTAATCTTTGAACCATATGACAGATTTTCAGAAATTGGGTATCACTACATTCCTTCGGTCAAACCTAGCTCAGCACACCCAAAATTGGTACAGATGATCTACAGAACAAGCCCCACAAGAATTATCAGATGGCTTTTTAATCTTCAGAACATTTGTCCATCATAGTCAATCAAAATCTGTCAAACAGGAAGTGAGGTCATAACTCAGTCATGGTTTGATTATTTGACAATCTGTCACATTTCTTTTTACCTATTTTATGTTTTCATCAGTATGTCGAAATGTGTGTAAAATACTTGGAAAAAACCTACCTATTGAAACCATCTACTGTAACTGAAAATTATTGTGAAGTGAATTTTGTTTACAACAATTTTGTTTGCATACGTTTACATTGTCGATTGCCACAACTGCAGTAAAGCAATTCAATTTACCCTGGAAAGTAATCATTTACCTTTTAAAGTTGTATAGATGTGAATCTGATATCTCCATTACAGTGGTAGAGATTGAAGGTTTGGCAGAGGAATTGCTGTTTATCTTAACTGAGGCAGGATTTTCTGTGGAGATGCGCAGGGTTTCCTTCAGCCATTTCCACTTCTGGCTGCTGAACACTACAAAGAAGGGGAAGACGCAGGAGACACAGGAAAACAACATTCATCAATAAAAATAATTATATATGAATGAAGTATCTAATGGTTTTCTCTCCTTAAATTAACCTGATGTTCCAATAATTTCTAATAAACCATTAATCAAATTACCTATTTTCTTGTAGTGTCTTCTTAAGTATTATCATATTGCATCACATTTTTAACAGCTGCAGACCTTGTATGTGTTTTAAAGCTTTTGAAGCTTATACTTACTCTGTTTCAATGGGAAACCAGCTCCCTCAATTTGTAATATACAACCAAACAAATAAAAACATACTATGGAATTTCCATAATACAGCTAGTGCAGGCCAGCTTCAACAAGTTGCAGTGCTGCTACCGAGCTGGTCAAGACAGTTCTGCATTTAGGTAATTGGGACTTAATTATCTGCTTATAGTTACCAGCTATGGAGTTAATGGTAAAATTACAGACACTGTAGAGCAAGCATGAACTGCTGTACCTTCTTGAAATGGAATAGCTACCATTTTATTATGAATTACTTATTAACCCAGCCACTGGGGATGCGCAAGTCAGTGTATTTTCTTGTGCTGGTCCCAAGCTGGGATAAATGGGGGTTTGCTTCTGGAAAGGGATACGGTGTAAAACTTTTGCCAAATCAATGTGCAGAAAACAAGATCCCTAACAGGGGACCCCTAACAGGAGCAGTTGAAAAAGAAATCGTAAATAAAGAAATTATAGTAGTTTGTGTACACTGCATGCTTACTCTGGCTTTGTATAATATCTTTTTGTGATGAATAAATCTGAAAATAAAATTATCTTGGGCTTATCCAGCATAGGTTCAGTTCCACATGCTAACAGTCCCTGTTGTGGAACACTGGTATAGTTGTCAGTTTATAGGACACTGACCTACACTCTGTATAAAACTGTTTTTTGGACATTTGGTATGTAATTTATATGTCTGTAATGTATGTAATATATATCGACTTCCACATTCCAAAAAACATGGGATGTAGAATTCCATTTACGATCATGTTCATAAAATAAAGAAGTTGGAGTTGTCTAGGGGACTAATATTAATTATTAGAAAAACTGGAATGCTGTAAATCCCATAATATATTAACAATGTACACATGTCACATAGAGTAGTGAATCACCTGTTTAAAATAATTTAACAATGTTAGTAATAGTAGTGCCTCACCAGTTACGATGCAAGACACCATGATCGTAGTTGAATAAATCAAGGCAATTAATTTAGTCAATCACACCCCCATCCAACAAAACCATTTCTGTGTGGGTGCATTAAAAAGAAAGCTTTAAAAATAGACAATCTAAGAGCGTTATTTATTTCTCCCTGCTGCCAATTGGCTCCTGCCCTGTGACACTGTGGTCCGGAATTTCCCCCATGGAGCGTTTTGAGTGTTCTCGTGTTTTTCGTTTTGTTCTTCTTAAAACTCTATATTTTTATTAGTGTAAATTAAATGAATTTATTAATTTATTACTGTGCTTACTCTGCTTATACCACACAACAGCGCATACCAAAGAAAACTCGTGTGCATGGATTACAGTACAGTCTATAGATGGGTAACGTCAGTATTTTACATTCTGAATTGCTATATATTTGTGTGTGTGTATATATATATATATATATATATATACACATAGCTGTATAGAGCTGCTGTTTTCTATTATTATTATTTCGCTAATGCTAAGCTAATCGTTTAGCGAAAATGCTCGAGGTTCAGCTAAAGGGGGAAATTTCAGGAGCAGAAGAGAAACTACAGACCTTCAAACACTCCACTCCACATCAGGAAAAAGGACAGAAAGCAAACAAGACAGAAAGGTGACGTATGAACCAAAGTGTCACTGCTAACTATAATAGCTAACTTCCATATTAGCCGTTAGCTAATGCCAAAATGATAAATACGAATACTGCGAGGGGCGGAGCCTCAATGGCCTTTTCGCTGGAAAATTGTATACAAATTTATATATTTGAACACGTACGCACACACACACGCATATATATATATATATATATATATACACACACACACATCACACACATATATATGGAGAGTGGAGAGAGAGAGAGAGAGAGTGTACGTATTTTATACACGATAATATTCAGTATTGTAAATCTTTTTAGCTAATTTTATACACAATAATTTACACATTACAATAATTCATATATCACAATAACTAGTCTCTTCTCTGTAAACATGTGACAGTTATGTTAACCTTTATTTAGATCTTAGTACAATTAAGTAAGTTAACAGAATGTAACCATTTATTGTTTTGATAACTTTCTATTTAAGGTTAATCAAATGACAAAATGTAGTCATTATAGTAATAGTAACGGCATAATTTAAATTATGTATTACATTATTTATGGATGTCATTTAGTTGTTAACATACACAATACAGTATTAAGTAATTACTTAATTTTGGCTTCATTGTGTCTTTATTACTTTAGTGACCCCACTTTTGCCTCTCCATCGGGTTCATTTGGAGCCATTTCTTTACAACAGGATACAGATCCTGGAGACGGACGTGACTCACTCTCTCGGTATGAATTAAAATTAGGCCTGCATGGAAAATTTACACTCTCCTTCCTTGAAGCTTCAGTGCAGGCGTCAAGGTTTGGACCTGCGTCTTCAGCATGTTGATTCACTGGCGCGGAACAATTTATTATGAAATCACAAAGTGTGGTCTGGGATGGGCGCTGATATTATAAATCATTTGTTGAAGAAAGGTACCTCACCATGCTATTGTTACTCAAGCAGTGTGTTCACTTATTCACAGCCTTCCACTCTCAGCAGGTACTGCACACCCAGTGGAGCCTTGGCCAAAACTAAGGGCGTAAACTCAAAAAAAAAAAGAGTGAAAAAATGACGACTAGAAGTCATGTAAACCGATGTCACTGGGTTGAGGAGTGTGTAGTGATTTATCATTACTGTGATGACTTACATCACAATGCATTTTTGACCATGTTTTTAAAACTAAGTACTAACAGATTTGTTATAACAGCGTAATTAGTCCAGTTTCATTGTATTTAGTAAATAAAACTTGTTATAATACCATCCTCACCACCCAGGGAGAGGACAGTTATACTGAGTGATGGGGGGAGGGGGAGGGCCACCCTACCCACCCAGAGAGAGAGAGGACAGTAATAGTAAGTGATGGGGAAGAGGTAGGACGGCCCTACTCACCCAGAGAAAGAGGACAGTTATACTGAGTGAAGGGGGAGAGGGAGGACCACTCCATCTACCCAGAGCGAGAGAGAGCTTGAGACAAAATATGAGATTTATGTAATATATAGTAACATAATATACCATGGACATTGTTTTGAATGGATCTTCTGCCTATAATGTCTTTCTATCTCTGGATCCAGGATTTTATTGGCTATTATTAATATTAAATATTGATTTACTAAAAGTAACACAGGTGGAGAAGAGCAGAGGAGAGACAGTTGACTTAAGGTGCTACAATGCAAACATCAGTCTCAGGGCTCAGCACACACAGGATCACACATAAGTCATGTTTGACCAAGGTTACGCTTCTCTAAACTGTCCAAACAGAACTTGCCGCAAGTGATACTGGTGTCTATTGTGCCTCATTATTAGGATCTCACCAGTATTATGATATTTATTAATATTAATCGTTAGTTATTCGATTTTAAACATAAAAGTGATTGAAAGTGATGGCTATGACTGAAATCCAGACTAAAACCCCTTTCCCGAAGGCCATGACGTCCATGGGAGGCAGTTTCACGTATGAGGCCACACCAGCATGTAGTACAATCCAATGAGGCATTTACCTGGGAAAGTTAAACTTAGTCCTGGCCCCACCTTCACCAAAGCTCTAGAATCCAATGTCCCTCCTAAAGGAGAAGTGGTATAAAGCTCTGACCACAGCAAGCGAGTTTCTCATTTAAGCTGTGGGGCCCCTGCCACTCCACACTGTCACCATGGGGACCTTAAATCTACTACCGACCGAGCTGGTAATATGGATAACCCTGTCTATTGGGCTGGCTGCAGCACAAACCAGTAAGTGCATGACCTCATATTAATCAATTATTAGCACTATCCATTACACTATCCTTGCATTTAATGTACATTTTTTAACAAAAAAAATGTACCATTCACAGGTTCTTAATCTTAGCTTTTTCAGATTTTAGAGGATCTTTGAACTCAATATGGCTTTAGGGCAACTCATCCTCACTAATGGAAACTCCAAATAAAAATGCTTTCCCAAAGTTAAATAAACATTCTTTACGGTCACTAACAAGACATTTTGGATCATTTTGATTAAATTTTATTGAAATTTGAATGCAGTATACATAGCTAGTGATATTTTATAGTTTATTACTGTTATTATAAATGATATAAAAAGCTCAAAGTAAACCCATTTTCTTACAAACCCTGCAGCGATCCCCACAACGGTCAACATCTTTCATCCGATGGCTACAACACAGATGATTTCAGGTAGATATTTGCGGCAGATCTCCATTTTTTGGAGGATTTTGTTAATGTGTTAAAGTGTGGAAGCTGAACTTGTCCTGTTGCTCATCAGGAATAAGTTCGGGGCATAATCAGCAGGTCTGCAGCACATGGGGGAACTACCATTTCAAAACCTTCGACGGAGACGTCTTCCAGCTCCCGTCCACCTGCAACCACATCCTGACCTCGCAGTGCGGGGGCAGCTATGAGACCTTCAACATCCAGCTGAGGCGGCAGGTTGAGAATGGCGAGCCCACCATCAGCAAAATCAGCATGAAGTTGGACGGGACAGTGGTGGAGCTAAGCAAAGGCTCCATCGTTGTCAATGGCGAAACGTGAGTGATAGTTTTAGGACTGTGTTGCCATAGAAAGAGAGAGATGACATGATGGTCATGTTACTTGGGGTTTATTTTGATTTAAATAAAAATTGTGTGTATCTACTCATCTCTCAGGCTCAAAAAGACTACAGTCCACACTTGATTAAATTGTTAAATTAAATCGTTTGTTTGTCTGTTTTTAAGGATAACGGCTCCATTCATGGCCTCAGGAGTTTTCATCGAGACCACCAGCACCTACGTCGTGATCAAAGCCACTCTGGGGCTGACGGCCATGTGGAATGAAGCTGATTCCTTTCTGGTAATTCTTCATGCATTTAAATGATAAATTCATGTAAATTATCTGTCTATCTATCTATCTATCTGTTTATCTATCTATCTATCTATCCATAAAATCACTGGCATGATCATCTGGTATCATCTGCTCCTTTTTCTTCTCTGGTTCAGGACTTAAGTTAGATGTGCTTTGTTACGTTTGAATGATTCATATGAAGGTCTCTGTGTGACTTAGAAAACAAAAACATTCCTCTGAAACTGGTCAGATTCAGGGACTGGACTGAAAATGAGAGTCTTTGAAAGTCCTTCAGGAAGCTTGGAGAACTGTTCCTCAAGACAACATTACAAATATAAGAAAGTCTGCCTCTTTGGAAGCAAAATGTGAAGAAATGAAGGGTAGCTCAAGCCATTTGTACGGTACTGTACATATGCATATAATGCATATTTGGCTTACCTGTGGAAACATGGTAAATTTATTGATATGCTGCTTTTCACAGACATTAAGTCACAAAGCTCTCCACATATAATCATGATTTGGCTCTTTTGCAGATGAATTATCACTGCAAAAACAATAATGTGGCCACAATATAATCCAATATGCTTATTGTGCACTTGTTTATTGCTCTACAGATTGAACTGAATACAAAATTCATAAACCAGACTTGTGGACTTTGCGGCGACTTCAACGGATTTCCAACTTATAATGAATTCCTGAAAGATGGTAAAGTACAATTACACAACCTACAGCTATCGCTCCCACAGCTTTGATGTTAATTAGGGGTGGGGTTGTCACAACGTTATGATCCTATGAAGATATTCGTTCCACGATACAATATTAGTGTGGTTATTACACACAAGAGTCTCTGCAGCGTCTCAGCCATTCTGAACTCCCATTTCCACAAGAGAAGAACATGGTCTTGCACCACCGTATGGACTTCAGGAATATGTGTTCCAAAATAAATTAATGAACAAAATAGCTAAAATAATACTAAATAAACTAGGTTGCATTTCCACATGAAAATGCGACGTGTGATTGCATGATTGCTATAGTAACAGTGGTTGTTACAAGGTGCTTGCTGTGGTGTTGCTAGTTTATTGATATGGCAGTGCAGTATTTTCTAAGGTGCAGCTAACCGGTTGGTATAAGAACTGTAGTTTGTTGCTAGGTGGTTGCTATGATGTTCTAAGTGGTTGCTAATGTGTTGCTAGGTGGATACTATGGTTTCACAGGTGAGGGTTAAGATTAAGTAAATAAATAATAAAGTGATACTTGACAGCGTTATATCGATGTGATATTGGGCCAAAAAATATCAGGATACATTGTAATGATATTTCTCTCACCTCTAATGTTAATCAAGAGCAGCATCCTTGAGTGATCTGCTTGAAGTGAGAGCAGTTTGATAGGTACTTTCTTTTATGTGGTTTAGGGGCGAAGCTCTCAGAAGATGCATACGGAAACCTCTGGAAAATGGATGGTCCTACAGAAACCTGTGAGGACCAACCTGCGATAGATACTGGGAGCTGTGGAGATGAGGTACCAGAAAAAAAACTTTTTGGTGGACCCAGAGAAACCTGGCGATGATCAGTGTTGGCAAAATGTTACAAAAACAATAATTAATTTGATTGCATCAAATTTCTCCACAGAACTTCTGTAAGCAGCTGTTCCTCAGCAGCGCGTTCAGCGACTGCAGTGCACTTGTCTCCATTGAGTCTTTTGTCAGTGTCTGCATGGAGGATCTCTGCCAGTGCAACGCAACCTCTGGATCTTTCTGCCTTTGCAAGACCCTGGCGGAGTACTCTCGACAGTGCGTGCATGCGGGCGGGAGGCCTGAGAACTGGAGGACGGAACATTTCTGCTGTGAGTCATTGAATTTTTCCTGGCTTGTCATTTTTTGTGGCGGCTGTTGTTAAAATTCTTGTGTGCTGCCTTTTACTGCCATACAATTGGATAAATTTCAGGCCTATTTTGTATTTAGTTTGAAGCTATCATACGTTTACACAGTGCTCAGACTAGGACTACACAATATGGACAAAATATCAGTATTGTAATTATTCTGCTACATCTTGCAATTGCTATATTTTTCAATATATTAAAGAGACCATTTCATCACTTTTCTGGAGGCTTGAAGCGTGTAAATGTGTGTTAAAGTTTCATAATGTATGCCCACCCCCATATGCTTCAAAAACAGCCAGTTGAGACGTCAAAACTCAACACTGTTACATATATTTCCTTATTCAGCCTATAGCAGATTAGTTCTGCCCATTCATGCTGAAACTTTTAGGAGTATATACAGGGCAGCAAATCAGAAGAGAGATCATTTTCATATAATAAAAACACTTGGTTTGAATGTAGGAGATAAACAGAGGTTTGAAAATAGTATATGGATTAATCAAAATATAATAAATTATGATCAGTCAATGGTTAAAGATTGGCCATGGTGTTTAAAAGGGCCCATATTTTGTGTGAGTTTGTGTACCAAAATACCATTCATTATTTATCATTATTTATTCCCGGGCCATCACAATTTGAAGGGACCAAAATTAAAATTGAATTTGCTATTTTTCTGTCACAGCAATGACATGCCCAGGAAACGAGGTGTATATGGAATGTGGAAGTCCGTGTAAAGACACCTGCTCTAACTCACAGAGGGGACAAACGTGTGAGGAACATTGCATTGATGGATGCTTCTGTCCCCCAGGTAATGTTTGTTTATAAGGCTTCACCTGAATATTTCAAGTGTCCCTAAGTTATATAGACATAAAACTGACATGCAAACCACACCTTTGATTGATGGGCCTCTAATGTATGCAGTTTTATGTCTTTTGTTTTCCTGTCCACATGATGAATCACAGAATAGAAGGAAAAACAATAAAAAAAATAATTTCTCATTCAACAAAGTTATTAGTCATAAAAGGTAATAAAAAGTACTTTATGTGTACAAATCCATTCAGGCAAAGGCAGTTTATAAACATCTGTTTACCTTTCAAGGCACCGTCCTCGATGATGTTGGCAACACTGGATGTATTGCACTGGCTAACTGCTCGTGCACGCATGGAGGGAAGGTGTACGCCTCTGGGGAAAGTTACTCAACAAGTTGCCAAGAATGGTAAGGGTATATCTATCTATCTATATATATACAGGGAGTGCAGAATTATTAGGCAAATGAGTATTTTGTCCACATCATCCTCTTTATGCATGTTGTCT
>JBBPCX010071269.1:0-32500 GCA_037974365.1 Hydrocynus forskahlii
GGGTGGGTTCATGTTGTCAAAAGGGGTGTTTTAACATTAGGGCGACCCTTGGAGAATTTGCTGGACCCTACACAACATGCATGGTGAGCATATAGGACCACCTGACCCACTGTCACACGCACCAGTCACATGACGTGCATGGGTCGGAAGTGACACGTGTCACAGGGTATTTAAACAGGAAGCTGGTAGATCCATGTTGCTCAGTCATTGAGTCAACTCGCCCCTCAATCTTCAAACCTGGATTCCATGAGCACTCACTTCCACCTTTGTGTGCGTGTTTTGAACGCTGATTCCGGTGGGAATCTTTACTCTCTTGTGGAGCATTCATAGATCAAAGTGCGTGATTCTACCAACCCTCTCGTGTTTGTCTGCACTTGGGTTCATCCATCACGCTACACGAGCGAACTCCTGATCAGGTATGTTCTAGTTACTGTACTCATTGTGACACTCACCTGATTGAGTGTGGTCTGGCATGTTACTGAGTGGGTGCATCTTCCTGGCATGGTTTGGGTCCATTTGTGCCCTTAGAAGGCACCTTCAAAATTATATCCATTCTGGACGATCACCCAAAACATTTTGATTCTGTTGGTTACGGCCTCTTCCAGAATGACAGTACCACCATCCACAGTTCAGCAGGGGTCAGTGAACAGTCTGATGAATAGGAAAACAGTGTAAAGTATGTTCTATGACCTTCACAATAATTAGATATCCACCCAGTTGAACACATTTTTGGACAATGCTCTCCATCATCAAAACACCAACTGAGGGAATATCTTTTGGAAGAACTTTGTTCCATCCCTCCAGTACAGGCCTGCAGATAGTAGATGCCTTGCTAAGGAGCATTGAAGCTGCTCTTGAAACTCCTGGAAACCTAACACCCGCTAAGACATTTGTTCTTTTAATGTGTCACACATCTGCCATTTTGAGTGCAAAACTAAAGGAGCAAACTTGACTGACGCAAAAAGATTTCAATTTAATTTGCCAAACTTTGCCTAAGAATGGAGATTGCCACGACGTTGCTTATCGTGTGCTAAAGTGCTTCTTGCTGCCTCAGCATGAGATGCTAATACGCAGGAGGCAATAAATATGTGATTATATTTTCACAGCAGAGAGAAATTATTCCTCGCCAAAAACTTTGCAATCACTCTTCTCCTGGCAATTACGGAGCTGAAAGCTCCTCTTCCTCGCACCGAAGAGGAGCCGGCGCTCCCCGTTCTTTTGCAATCACTGTGTGTGTTTCATTATGCAGGCAGTACTCTGACAACAGAGCCCTGATTAATAAAGAATGGAGTTGTGTGGGTGTGTGAGGGTGGCCGTGTGTGTATGTAAGCCTCGATTTGCCCGTGACATCTGCATGGAGCTCAATACAGGCCGGAAGAACATCCTCAAACACACAAGCATCGACGCTCTGTTTACACTTTCCTCACCTGTTGAAGCGACATGGCAGTTATGAAGAGGTTTAGTAAATCTACTGTACTGTTAGTCTGCTTGCATTTCGGCATGTTGGTTCCTCATATGCTCTTCATCTTTGCATTTTGTACGCATCATGTTTTTTTCATCCATCCATATATTCTCTGTCCCACTTATAATAACCAGAGTGGTGGGGGTGCTGGAGGCTAGGGCCCTTTTTGGGAATTCTGAAATGTTTCACATTACTAAAACTAATGTGAGGCTTAATATTAGGGTTAATGTACTTCCAAGCAAAGCAGTAAGTTAGTAGGACTATTAGTATTAATGTTGACTAATGACCACAGAACGATACGCAATAGGCTTTTTTTTACACATATCCTGGATATCATCAGTACTTTTACTATTGTCGATCCAATAATCAACATTGTTGTCTGTCTGATACAAACCAAAATTACTGGATCAAAAAGATGGAAAAATCCTGAACTATCATGTAAAAGCGTAAATTAACTTTGAGTAATACAGGTGAGCAGCAGGGCAATGTCCCAAACGGCTCCCCAGTCTCTACATAGTGGACTTAAAATATAGGCTCCTGTTCTGAAACAATGTAAAAAGGTCTAACAAAGAGCCTTTGGCAATTCAGCCATGTCTTCAGAACTTCAGAATGGATAAACTATGCTCTGTATTGGTGTAAAAACACATTTTCTAACTTACATAGCACCCTCTACTGTAGAGGAAGAAGGGAACCATTTTGGATTCAAGGTTTATCCAGACAGATTACACAGGTCAACAAAAAAATGTTTTTTCATGCTGATTTCAGATCTACTTTCAGTCACATCAACTTTTTGAATTATGATCGATTGTACTTGCATGCGGTTTTCATTAAACCGCAGGCACTGATCAAGTAACAGTTTCAATATTTTCAGTGCAAAGTCAGATAGGCGCACACTGTTGCATAGATATAATGATCAGTGTCAGTCAGCTACCACTGGGTCTTCAAAAACGCTTATAATATGATTATTATATGCTAATTATACCACTATCATGCAGTATATAACTAGCTTCATCACAAAAACTGTACGTGCTAGGGACAAACTAAACACAGATTTGAAATCAGCATGAAAAACCCTACAAAACCCACATAAATTTATCGCTGATGATTGACCTGATGACCTGTGTTATTAAGAGCTTAGTTGGAAAAAATACAGGATCGGCTTAGTATCGGTTTTGGCAGATACTCAAAATTGTATCAGTATCAGTGTCAGGTATCTTGCCACCCCTACTTCTACAACACAGTCCAGACTGCATGTTTCATTTTGTGTTTTTCCATAGACAATGACCACATCGTATTATCCCGCTGGCTACAGAATGACATGCGACTTTAGAGTTCTTTAATCATGGCAGGTTTAGCAGACCTCTGTGCAGCGTCTGAATATGAAAGAGTAACTGAGTAGCCTGTTCTGGGACTGGGTGGACTTATTAATGGAGCGCAACAGCAGAGTCTGAATTATGTGCTGGAGTGCAGACTATTAACATGTCAGTTTGAGAAATATTGCTTTTCCTTGTTGTTCTTTTGCGGTATGCTTCTGCTGCAATAATGTAGCCCAACCAGGCAGTGTGCTGGGGAAGAAAATCATACAAAACTTGCAACACTCTATAACCCGATTCCTTCTTCAAATCACTCACATGATAGTTTATTGACAGAAGGAAATGGTCCATGCTGACAAGACATCACTAGTTTCATAGAAAATAACTCCATCTTTCTCACCTAAATAATTGTAAATGCATTGATTGTCAGTTTAATCCATAAGGGTGAGAACTCTTAAAGGGTTATTGGTAAAGTAGATTTCTGTTGTCCCGCCAGCCTACATCTATAAAAGCTTTTTCTGGGCCTATTACAGTATAGGCCTTAATAACTTTTTTTCTACTTCTCTGATGCTTCAGCATTCATATTATGAAGCATTACAAAGAGATTCAGCCAAGAAATCAGTAGATGTAGTCAATACTGACGATGTAGTGTTTGCAGGCCATATTAGTGCTATTGTAGTGATTATTTTCGGGCAGATTGACTGATATAATCACACTGCCGTGTCTGTTATTCCAGCCCAGACACTTGATATATGAGTGTACACTGTTAACAGGCCTTGCCATAATTCAGATTCGCTCACAAACAAGCCAAAGGCCGGGCGTGATTAATGGCCACGCTGGCTTTTAGGAGCTGTCATAAAGAGTCACATCTCATTTATTTACTGGTTATGTTGCCTTTGTGAAATGGAGCCAGAGCATGAAGTTCTTCAAAGTGTCTTTCCGGAGCAGGCATCTGCTTCTGGTTGCCCAAATCATGATAAGCAGGTTTTTAACTATTATTGTTAATATTATTATATGTCAAGAAAGCGTACAAAATAATGGAAATGCCTACCATATGTAGATGCCATATTGTCATGGGCGCCGGAACCATGACAACATGGCATCTACAAAAATCATTAGTTTCGAACCCCCCAACCCCACTTTTTCCCTCCCAGATGACAGTCGAGACATAGAGAGCAGCATGCCCCCCCGAATCCCCCCCATTTTTCTCTCCCGGACTACAACTGAGACGTGGAGAGCAGCACATGCCCCAACCCCCGACCCCCTCCCCCCAACACACACACACACACACACTTACTTTTTTTCCCCAGAATACAGTCGAGACATAGAGCTCTGCGAAACCCCCCCACCCGGACAACAGCCGAGCCATGGACCTCTGCGACCCCACCCCCTCGGACAACAGCCAAGACGTATAGTGTCGCAATACAGTTATAAACAATAGCCCATCTTCACATCAGTCCATCCATCATTGGAAAGGGACCACTAGAGGACCAATGCTGACCAGATATTTTGGTGGTGGGCCATTCTAATAAGGTAGAGTCACGGTACTTCATGTGGTGCAGGGACAATGTTGTCAGTGTTTTACTCATCAGTATTACTTCAAGATTGCTAGTGGTCCACCACCCAAAACATCTAGCCAAAAGTGCTCCTGTGGTCCGAAACTGATCATCGATGAAGGACTGGAGAACTATCACAAACTGTGTATCAACACAACTGCACTCTCCTGTAGCTGTAGTACAAACTTAAAAAGGTAGGTGTTTCTAATAAAGTGACCAATATTTCCAGGAATGTTTGAAAACATTCTCTCTGTAAGTACTGAATAAATCAGGATGAGTATGGAGAAATTTTACGAAATCGGTACTGGTTCTTGATTATTCAGGACTGAAAAATCCTGGACAAACAATGCTGCTATCGGTATTTCTGCAGCAATAATTCATACTAACATAGATGCCATTTCAAATGGTTGTAACAAGATTGGATCAGTGGGAGGGACAGGAGCAGTGCTCTGCCCATCACCACTGGACGTTTGTAGGGATTGCACCTCTCTCATTAAATATATAGGAAACTCAGGACACAGATTATCTCCTTATTTCTCCTAATAAAATACCTGTTAAATCTTCTCACATCTTTTCATGTATTTTTGCACCATATTGGAGAGTAGTATCAGTAAGAGTGAATAAGTATCGATATGGATAAGTGGCATCAGTATATTGGTATGTCATATCACTATGTCTGGACCATACCTGTGTACCCACAAACTCCTTGTTTAACTCAAAGATTATAGACTTTGACATCTGATCTGTATTTTCTCCACAGCGCCGTGTGGAAGCAGATCGACGGGGTCGGAGGGAACGGTGCTGTCGCCCAATTACCCTCACAACTACACGAAAGGGCACACCTGCATCTACGAGATCTCCGTGCCAGGAGAGTTCGGTAAGTGCCCGAAGCCAAAACCCGTGAATAAGCAAATGCTTGGCAGAAACTCAGCCAGGGAGACACGGCCATCATTCACACAAGCAGATTGTGTGGACTTGGAGAGTACATTCTATTTCACACTCTGAAGAACTCACATTTACTGGTATCAAATGAAGCCTTATAGCGAAGAGGGGGAGAGAGGGAAAAAAAAAGAACCAAAAAAAACTCCACAAAATAGGAAAACTCCAAGCTATTTAAGTTCAGTGCTGGTTTGTTTTTCCTGTGTTTGTCTGTGCCTGAAACAACAATGGAAGCACTCCTTCCAGCTCACTGTGCACTTCACATCTTCACTGTGTAACTGATTCATGATTTTACGTAATCAGCTCCTGCAGCTTCCACTGCTCATGACTACAGCTGTAGCATGATACGTTCTATGCTCTGCAAGGAACAAAAGAGTTTGTGCTTAAAATATACTTGATAAGTACCTGTCTAGCGTTTTAAAGTAAGCTCAACTTTTTCCTTTGACACTTGAAACAACACAGTAGCTAATACACATTGATACTGCAGGTTTCAGTGCATACATTTCCAGGTTTGTGACTGCATGTTTCCAGTACAAGAAAGGAATTGAACTTTCATCTTTCTTAGGATTCTGTAACTAATTCTGAATGCAAAATGTACCTTCAGTTATTTGATTTCTTAACATTGGCATTGTTTTCATTTTGAAGAATATGGTCTGAAATTAGTAGATTATGGATGTTTTTTTTTCCACAAACTGCCACCAAACAAGAATAGTTTACAGTTTACCCTTCAATTCACAATACAACAACAACCAACAATCCCACCAATCACAGAGTGAAAAAGTGAAAACACCAGTCTTCACCTCCATTTACAGAGAAACCGATCTCAGCTGCACTGGATTTCTTGCTGTATACAGCACTCTCTCCTCAGTGGATTTACTTTTTTTCACTTTCACTTTCAGTTTTGGAACATTTTGTTTACTTTTGTTTTTGGCATGAAAGTGTTAAAAGGTTTTTAAAAAGGTTTTTTTTTTTATCTTGGTTGAACTGAAGTTCTTTAAATTCCTTTATTTTGCTAAAAATCAAGATAAGTGGGATCATGTTTCAGAATCTACAAGAAATGGACAATCAAAAATGTAAGAAAGCTGTTCACTTTTTTGGCAAAACAGATGTCAGCGAAAGGTTTCTGTAGACTGACATTCTTTTGACTTTTGTCGTTTCATGATCCAATCAACTCCTAATGGATAAAATAACATCCTGTCCACAAATGTTTCCTACCCAATTATCCTGTTCCAGGAAGAAAATGCATTTATTAAGCAAATCTTTAAATAAAGTGTTATCCAGAATGGCAATGTAGCAGAGGTTAACACGGCATTGACAAAGCCTGGTTAATCTCAATGACTAATATAGAAGCAGTGTAACAAAAATACAGTGAGGTTTAGGAAAGCTTTTGGAAACAGCTTTCTGGAATGAGAGAAAGACAGAAACAAAAAACAAAATCGAAAACAAAGTATAATTCAATTTGAGATGCCTTCAAACTGGTTCTAAGTTCAACCAACTCCGAGTCTAAAACTTTGGACTAAAACGGCATTAAACTTTCAGTGAATGCAAGAAGTCACCTTGGCAAAACAGAGAAAATGGGGAGCTACTAGTCTCTTTGATTTTTGAGAAGAAACAGCCATTCCTTTTAAAATTTTTAGTGTACCGGAGGAAATGTCCGATAAGTGTAGTGTATCTACACTTACACAAACGTAATCGATCCTATGCTCTCACAGCCATACCTTCATAAAGAAACATGAGGAAGCCCCCTGACTGGACATGAATGTGATGTGGGACAGACCAAATAAATCAGACTGTGCATTTTCAAACCACTGTTCATCATCTCCTCAGAGTCCAGCAGAAAAGCTTTACTGCCCAAAATAAAAGCAAATAACCTGCTCAAATAAAGCCAAAGGAAGTGAACCGGGGGCACAAGCCAGGCCGCAATTGATCAGGATGTTTAAGAGCATCCTTGGATGCCATTTCCTCTGGGCCTCTACATTGTCATGAAGTCAGTAGGCTGCTCATCATCCTGCTCATCATTCAGGCCTGGCGCAATCTCGCATGCGGAATGATTGCACCCAGCGTGAATTGCAGCAGCAGTGAGGGACTGCTTTTAAACCTCTTTCCCTTCAGTAAAGAGCCAGAGCCTTCATAGTACACCCTTAATGCTGATGACGTGCTGCAAATTCTCTGGTTTTTAAAGGTATGATGTGTTTCACTTTAAGTATCTTGGACCCTAAATGAACGGCCTGGTAAATAGCCTGCCCGCAATGCCTGGAGTGTTTTTAAAAGATATCCGAAATACGGAAGGGCATCTAATCCTGGGAGGCTCTTCTGTGGCTCTGCTTCTTTCCTGTGTCCTCAAATGCCTCTGCAGGAGGAACCTGAAACTCTGAGCAGTGACTGTAAGACTCGATTCTGAAACATCCCATCAGAAATGCAGACCTGGCGAAAAAGGCTGAAGAGGTTTAACATTAGCTGTTTGAAAGGTCACATTTTATTATTTAACCCTTAAAAGTCTTTCTCTTACAATCCCTGAGGTTCTAGGCTCTAACTTGCTAAAAGTACCACATCATTTTTGGAGCTAGTTGTTCAACAACAGTATAAAAAATGGCACTGAATGCTGTTAGAACTGGTTTATGCTATTGACTGGGTCTGGGCTACATTATGCTATGTTACAGATTCTTGTTCAAATATGTATTAAAATATCTCATATTTGATTAATTACACAGAATGACAAGTACTTAAGTAAAGTAAGTAAGTATTTATACTGCACCTTTGACAGGGTGTCACTAAGTGCTAAACAGAAAAAATAAATATAATAAATGCATAAAGGAGCAGAAATGTAAAGCAACAAATCTGCTAAAAGTAAATAACAAGACCAGAAAAGAAAGCGGCAGAGATCCCTGAGACCAAAGGCTTGCTTATAAAGAAAAGCTTTAACAGTTTGTTTAAAAGAAAAGCCTCAAAAATCCCCAAAATTGATTTTTTCTTTCTCGCCATACATCCGATTTACACTCTACAGGAGTTCTTCATGTCAAAGTTATGCAATTATGCACCCACAGAAGTGTTGTTTATGCTGTGGTTGTGTTTGGTAACCATTGTCAGGGTTGCCAGGTTTGTGGTCCAATTGCCAAGTCAGGCTAGTTGAAAATGCAATAGTGGTAGAAAATGATAGTTTGAACCTCTGGTGGGTGGCATGTAAGCAAATCTTGGGGTGCACTTATGTGCTTTACCTAGCAACCCTTCCTGCTGTATCCAGAGAGGGAATTGCTAGGCTGACTCAGTGTTAATGAAACTGTTAACACTGTGATGTAAAAATGCAATACGACTTTGGACCTTACATTTATCCAGTTAGAACCTAGAACTTAAGGACCTGTGAAAGAAAGTGTGACCCAAAAGTATAGCAGAACATTCACTAAACTTACAATCTATGCCACATTTAGGATTCAAAGTTTTTTTTACCATATCTTAGTACACTGAAAAACAGAACAAAAACTCAACCTGTTGAAGCAGAATATTCATCAAAAGCAAAATTATGTAACTGCATTAAAACTTATGTCATGCAAGTCAATGCTAAATGTATTGCAAAACAAGCATTACTCTAGATGTGTTAATGCCGAGACATCTGTGCAGGTCTCGCCTAAGAGAAACCACACGCAGCAATAAAGGCAGTGTAAAATAGACTTGAAAATTCTGATTGACGGTCCAGACCAGCCTGCTGGAGGATTAAGCCTCTTAAAGACACCAAGGGGCACTATCAGTGGTGGGGAAGCCAGTGAGAGTAAGAAAAAAGGTGTGCCCAGTGGGCTCAGAGTGGATCAGTCCAGCCTGTCCTTCTAAAAGTTCAGAATGAGGAGGAAATCACATTATATGCTTTTTGGATGTCAAGCTCCTCATGGACCTGCCCTGTAACTGACTCGCATTTGGCAAGCTGAAGCTTCTCCATGAAAAGGAAGTATTAACATGCAAGTAGCCTTTGTGTGCATTACTGAACGGGAAGAAACTGGCAGGAACTCCCACCAAGACGGCCTTGTGAAAGCATGTACATCTTTTGTGTATGAAGTTAAAGGTCTGACACATGAACTTTCTGAACTTTCTTGAGCTGTGCTGGTTGCAAACACTGTATAAAAGATGCACATGTCTGCCTTTAGTGTTGGATGTACTTTGATATTTTTCCAAGCGAGTGCTCTTTCCTTGGCACCTTTTAGCCACGGAGCTTCAAAATGCTTCAGAAGTAACGTTTTCATGCATCAGTAATTTGAGATGGTGGCACACCCATGTAAAGCGGGGCAACCAGCATTTTGAATCCAGTGACTCATCTCTCTAGAGTGTGTCTTACTCCGACACGTTTCTTCATTACCGAAATGCTGGAGGGGATGTCTGCATGCCTCCAGGTCTTTCAACCCAGAGACAATGAAAAAGAAAGGAGACACGGCGAAGGAGTAGCACAAAAAGAAACAAGGACAAACACCACCATTGATGTGAAACACTGCGCTTCCATAGCCTGGTGCTTTTTTCGCCTGCTGTCATCTCCGCAACCCAGCTGAAGGATCGTTACTTTGATGAAGAGTTAGTGTTTCACATATCAGTAAACAGGTGTTGTCATACAGCAGTGGCAGCAGCATTGAATGTACCATGCATCTACGAGTAGATGTGTTTATTTAAAGGCCCATTTCACTGAACACTTTGTAAACAAGTACCCACGCACCGTCCACTCCCAGATAATATATGGAAACATTGTTTTTGGATATCAGACACATGAAACATTTATATTTGCATATACAGTCTATCTACGCCTATTCACGCTGATATAACTTGTTCAATTGTGCTCAATCTGAGTGGGGATGCGAAGAGGGTCAAAGCATAAAAGACAAAAACCATACATCTTGGTAAAATTAACATCCTCTTTCCATCCACACTGGATCTTCATATCACCAAAGATGATCTTTTCATTCCACCCATACATCTGATTTACACCCTACAAGAGTTCATGTCACAGTTATGCAAGCATGCACCTACAAAAGAGGCGGTTATGTGGACTCCCTTTTCATTTCGTGTACTAATGTTGTGTTTGGTAACCTCTGTGAGAGTAGCCAGATTTGTGAATTTACTGCCAAACTGGGCAAGATTGAAAATGCAGGAGTTTCTGGTGGGTGGCATTTAAGCAAACTGTGGACGTGTGGGCTTTTCTATGATGATTAGAAGGGACTGATACTAATGCAGTACTTAAGCACTTCAAGTGCTGATATTTGAATACTGAAATCACAATTTGGGTGTTTATGATGGAGTGAATATCCAGGTCAGCAATCCATCCGCCTCACCATTATTTAAGCCAAGTACCCTAACAGGGGGGCTGTGAAAGGCGGTGAAAAGCCTGGTCAAGTCAAGAGTCCATCCCAGGTCAGCTAGCAACTTTTAATTTTATTGATTATTCTGCGGTTGTTTGGTAACCACTGTCTGTGTTGCCAGATTTATGGATTTACTGCCCGATTGGGCTTGTCAAAAAAAGCTGTAGTGGTAGAAAATGAAGTTTCTGCTCCTCTTGGGTGTTTTTTAAGTGGACTTTGGGCTGCAAATATGTGCTGGCCCTGGAAACCCTTCTTGCTGTATCAAGAAAGAGCTTATTCAGTGACATCATTGCCAGAAGTTTTGCCAACATGATGGAGGTGTGTGTCAACATCATGCCTGCCATACATGCAGTTGGAAATTGCTGTGAAAGGTTTTGTTAGAGGCAATAAAATGAACTAATATACATATCGCCGAAGGCATCTCTGTATTATCTAGCATTCCATATAGTATGGGGTACTTAGTAGAACATATGATATTGTAGTCATGGGAATAGAAGACGAATCAAGTCTTAAAGTTGACACGACTGACCTTAACTGATGACAGCAGAGCTCATTAGAGTCATTTTATCCAAAATTATTTTGTATTTATCCTCCAATATACACAAGACAGTGATAAAAGGTGAAAGATGTTTTAGGTTGCTCTGTAACTTTGGACAAATTACATTTAGTTAAGTTAGCCTACTGCTGATTTGAATTTACATGTTGGAAAACTGTAAAGTATAGAGTGTGGCCTGTGCAAAAGTTATGGCAAATTGCTATGACATAGAATACAGAATACTTTGTTCTAAATAAAGAAATAACAACAATCTAATCATGAGCTAGGACAGGGAAACCATTACTGCAGTAAAGAGAGAATAGCTAGAACACGTGATGCCAAAAAGATCTAGCCCTGTCCCAGACTTTGGAGGTGATCTCCCTTGCAAGCTACTCCTTTAAACCTTTTACCCATGATCCCTGTCTATGCATATCTGCTGTTTTCATGCATCTTCACCGAAGTTGAAATCAGCCTTTTCGTACCAGGACCTTGAGGTGCTTCACTCGAACACGCATAAAGCTGCTAATAGTTGAAATAACGGCAGCTCTCAACTGCTCCGACCCTCCACAGTCAGCGGCCCCGGCGCCTTAGTATGCAGCGCACTCAGGCACTTCATAGAGCTTGGCTCTGAGTGAATGGCTCTGGAGTTCATATTAATTACATGCATTTGCAGTGCAGATCAGGGGGAGGGTGCAAGGGTGAGCAGAGAAGGAGGGGGCACGAATGCTTGTGGCTTGATGTTGTCTGATGGGTTTTTTTTTAGATCATTCATTGCCTGGAGAAAGCCATCAATCTCATTGGGAGAGGGAGAAATACACGGAGGAAGAGGGTGAAAGCTTGAGCCAGGGAAAGAAAGAAAGGAAGGAGGAATTACTAAGTGGTATGTGGTGCACCAAGTGTGACTTCATTGACCAAGTATCACACTAGTTGCACCACATGGCTCATTAACATAATGCACTATTTGAGAATGTAGCCATCCAAGAGTCCTTTAGTTCCAGTATTTGAATACCAAAATCACTTTTGAGCACTTACGATGGAGAAATTATCTAGGCCAACTGTCCATCCGTCCCACCATTATTAAGCCAGTTATCCTAACCAGAACTGCACCAGTCCATTGCAGAGTAGCCAACAAGTTTTGGTCAGAATGCGCTGTAAAGGATGTGTCTGAGACCACCTGACACTGACCCTGGCTACTTTATCCAATGGTAGTTTGGTCAAGAATCAGAGAAACAAACATGTTGACTGACCAACATGTTGGCACATCGACAGATCCAGTGCCACGCGCTGCAAAAGAAATCAACGAAATCAGTCTTAATTTTTCATCTGATAAAATTATTAGGTCTACAAAACCCTGTGAGAGATAATTCTGCCTGTATAAAGAAAAAATACCTCTTCGTCTTTACTCAGAAATCTGACTTTATTTTAAGTAATTTATAGCGCAAAACAAGCACAAAGAGTCACGGATCAGGTTATTGTGATTCTTGAGTCAACAGTTATGGTATTAAATCAAGGCTCCAAGCCTACATTTATTTCAAGGATCTTGAAATATAACAAATTAGATTTAAAAGTTTACAAAAAAGCAAAAATATTTAGTTCTTTGTCCTCAATATCTTCTACTCTAGTAGAAATATATCATGTTACATGTGAAATGAGCGCCAAAGACAAGGTTTTCCAAAGACCAGTTCCAATATTTTAGTACTACTGTTAAAATACTTGCGAATAAGTAAATATTGTTTGCAGAAATCCTTTGGATTGTGCTTACCCAGTAACATCTGCAGTGTGAATGGCATTTTTGTATTGTAGCGCTTAGCTCTAGAAGACCTCATTTAAAGAAGCAGCCTCCATTGGCAATTTCTGACCAATTTCTCTCTGATAATTTTAGGGTTTTTTTATTATTATTTTTATCTTTACGGGACTAGCAGAAATAATTGTGGGGGGGATACATTTAATAAATAAATTAATTAATAAATACATAAATATAATGAATAAAGGAATTATTTATTGTTATTATTGTTATTATCATTGTATAATTATATTATAATATAATAATAAAATATAACAATAATAATAAAGAAATAAGGAAGAAATAAGAAAAGAGGATGTAAATAAGAAATAAAGAAGAAATTATACAGCCATAGTACATATCATATGTCACTTTCCCATGTAACTGAGGTGCATAATCCAGGCTAGGCAGGTCAATTAAAGGGTAAGAAAATATCCTCCTGTTGGGGGTCTTCAGCAAGATGCAAGATTCTTTGAATGCATTCATATATTTAGCCTCTGAATACCAGCCAGTGTCATCTCCTGAAAACTGCCTATAATGTTATGTCAACTGTGTTATTTTTTTTCCTTCACCATGTTATTGGACATTCATTCATTAGCTTTTACAGACACCTGAAAATCAAGTGTAGCTGGTTTCCTGCTTAGCGAATAGTAGGCTGCATTTGAGTGAAGAAGAAGATGGTATGACCCATGTAGTTCACTTTTTGAGAAGTAGGGATTCACTGGGGATCTGATGAGTGAGAGCGAGAGTGAGGGGATGCTGCTGAACTGGCCACATGCCTGTAGGCTCCTTCTCACTCTCTCTCTCCACGTCCCTCTGGTCATAATTTCCCTGCTCACACTTCTTAGAACACCAGGGAAGGAGCTCCCACTTAGTCTGATAGGCTCCTGGGCATGTTTGCATGTGACGGGTTGTGATAAATGTTTGCAGTCGCACCAGCTGACACCGTCCAGATACATCACCGTTATACTGTATGAGGATACAACAAAATGGAATAATGATAATAACTAATTAAAAAACCTTGATACAGTAGTTCTACTTTTTGTTTTTCAAAACACACTATGACCTTTATTTGATGTGGAGTGAGCTTTAAAAAAGGTTAAAACTCTCAAGGGTACAAAGGAAACCTTATAAAAAGTTCTAAAAAAAGATCTGCTACCTTAAAGTGTATAGACTAGGGATGCACAGATGTGGAATTTTTGGGACTGATACCAATAACTGATACTTTACTGGTAATTAAATGTTTCAAGCACAGTGTAAGCCATGAAGTTCAGTGAGATAAAGAAAGGTTAAAACCTGAACAATGCTGGCTGTAAACTATAGATTAGGGATAAACCACATTTTGGGGCCGACAAAAGATAACTGTTGAGTCAGGTTCCATTCTAAAGCTGCTCGCTGCTAAAATTAACTACTTCATGTTCTTTAACCAATATTAATTAGAACTGAGTTTAACAGTCACTCTTAAAAGAAGTGCCACCATGGCCTTTGAACAATGCCATTAAAGAACCATTTTTGCTCCCTAAAGAATCACTTCTGTAAAGGAAATGTGAGAGTGCAAAGACCATTTTAAAGGTTTAAAGTACCTCCTTATAAGGACATTTACCAATTTTAGGCCTCATTCAAGAACCTTTACATCATGTGGAGGTTTAAGGTTCTTCACACTTGTCACACATCTCGTTTGCAAAATTTTTTTTTTTTTTAAACAATCCACTAAGTGGGTCTTTAAGGAAATGGTTCTTCTGTGGCATCACCAAAAAGGAGCCCCAGGACTTAAGCAACAGTAGGCAGTTAGTGGTTGTAATTAAAGATTGTGACTTATTGGTGAATAATATATTGAATTCTAGTATATTACACTAACAAAACTGCCACAACTGGTTCTGCAGAGCAAGAGCAACAGTGGCTCAACTCATGCCATGCCAAGTTTCCTCATCGGCAGGACACCAGTTTAATGGAGAAACACATTTCCAGCCATATTGTCCCGCTGTCATGCCTCTTCTATTTTTTTTTCCTCAAGACTTCTCGTGCATCCCGATGTTGGAGATAATGAGGAGGCCTTGCATGACTCTAGAATTTAGGCCTAAGGCGAGAGTTTGGCAGCTGTGAGCGACTCGTTTTTTTTCTTTTTCCTCCTAGAACAAAGCAGCTTTCTGGATGATGCCTGGACTTGCTCTTCGTGACAGAATAATTAAACTTCAAAGGCAGGCGAAAGCCCGAGCATCACCCTTTGCAATTCTTTGCGCAGGATTATTTGATTTGCCTCGTATCGATAGGAGATGATTGCTAAATATGTTTCTCTTTGAGCGAGGGAAGCTCTGCGGAAACTCAGCTTGGAGGTGCCTCGTTCTGTAGACACAGAACACAGGCTTCGCTGTTGACTTTTCTGAAAAGCGTGAAAAGTTCTCAGAAGGAGGGAGAGAGAGTGCTGGCACCCGAGGACGAGGGAGAGAGAGGGAAGGAGATGGAGAGAAGAAACAGAGATGAGAGGAGAGAGAGAAAAAGATTCGGAGGCAGAAGCAGCAAACAAAGGCAGGGTGCTCCCAGCATCAGACGCTAACAGGAATAGACAGCCCCACTTAACCCTTAGGCAGGGGTTAAACTGGGTTTTGGGAGGAAAGGGAGCCTCACATCTTTCATGGGCAAATTTCACAATTTTGTTCCATTTTTTGTTCTTATATAGAGTTTTCATTGAGATTATGGTATTGCGACTAAATAAGACTAGT
This sequence comes from Hydrocynus forskahlii, assembly GCA_037974365.1. NCBI lineage: Eukaryota > Metazoa > Chordata > Actinopteri > Characiformes > Alestidae > Hydrocynus > Hydrocynus forskahlii. The sequence continues at coordinate 15,639 of JBBPCX010071269.1, forward strand.
GCATGTGCATAATTTTGAGAGATGTTTTTATCCAAAGCCACTACTGTTTGTCACAAATACAGGTGAATGTAGTGTTAGGAGTCTCACCCGGGGCTTTTCCCGGTGAAGTGTGGTGTGGCAGTCTTCTGCTTGGAAGGCAGCAATGTTAGTGTTACCCACTATACTAACATGGCTCTCTCCCTCCCACCTCAGCAAACAGGATGCTAGCCAACATGGTTGTCTGTTAGCATGGTTGTCTGATACCGAGTCAACAGTTGCTGTTCTTTTCAAAGCTGTCCAAAAGATGTAGTGGAACTTGGCACTTCCAGCTTGATAGCTATCATATGATAGAGGGAGATCTGATATGCAAGTTGAATTCTGAAATGAATACATTCTAGACAAAACATACATTCTAAAAATGAAGAAGTAATTGATTTAACTTTGTCCATGGGCTCCTACTCTTAGTCTGGACGATCCATGTACAATGTTTTCCGTTTTTCTCAATAAGAGGGAACCCTCAGGGTTGATGATTCTGATTGTGTGCCCGGCAAGCTCAGTCGGTAGAGCATGAGATTCGGGGTTGTGGGTTTGAACCCTATGTTACATATACACTTTTAAACAATTTCCTTCGGGTTCAATAAGGTACTCTGATTCTGATTAACCAGTATTATTAGGAATGGACCGAGAAATGAACCAATCAGGTTATGATTTCCAGTGGGTGGAATTTTGTGTGGGGAAACGTCATTCCTGGCCTTTTGGAAGTTCTAGATATGTTGCAGCATAACCAGTGAGTTTGTGTCCAATGGTGAGCAGCAGCAGCTCTATACCAGAACTCTTTACTGAAGGAGTCACTGTAGAAATACAACACACAACCTCACATATATGTTCATGTCTTTTACAAGTTTCTGTTAAAACATGGCAAGTTTTTATTAGCTTTAAATGTATGTGTTTAGATTCAGAATCATTTAAAGAACTTAGAACCAAGACTATACAGTTCCTGAAGCTTTCCATCTTTTGGTGGGTCCATTTGTTCGTGATCATGAATGTTGACTGTGTAAATGCCACAACAAATGGTCCCTCGACACTGTAAATCAGGGGTGTGAAACTCCAGTCCTGGAGGGCCGTGGTCCAGCACGTTTTGGTGATTTCCCTGCTCAGAAACACCTAGTTCACCTCACCAGTTAATTGTCAGGTTTAGTGAATGTGCTGAACTGTGCTGGACACCGACCCTCCAGGACCAGAGTTTGACACCCCTGCTGTAAATGTACCAACCGAAAAATGTATGCAGAACATTCATGAAAAAAACACTGTGAAACAGCAGGCTGAATTGAGTTGTTTGTGAAAATAAACAGAACAAGAACAGGAGGAGGAGCCACTTCATAATGTGGTAGAAATGTTTACAAAAATGAACATTTGTAACATTTGGGAGGGAGGAGCATTTGGTGTTAGGTGTCTAGAGGTTTTCTGTCAGAGCAATTTACCACTTCAAACAGTTAAATGGATTTCACAAAGGCTGTATTAGAAACAATTTACATTTCCATCAAATTACAATCCTGGAGCTCTGCTATGTTCATATAAACCAAAAGTCAAAAATCAAATTTACATCAAATTTTCCCTTTTAGCCCCGGTTGTACTGTCTAAAGTTTGCTCCTTCAGCTTTATCCTGGAACTACAATGTTGTCTCAAACTGTGTCAGCTTGTTGAATAATCTCAGATGGGCTTGCCTGAAGTTTATATGACCTTGAAATCTGTGGAAATGTTCTTGGTTTCACAGATGCAAAAAAGCTAGTTCAAGGTTTTACCTCACCTCATCTTAAATACCAAAACATTATAATCAAGTTTTCAACAAATAATAAATCATGTCTACAACTGGGAAATGTTTCAAAATGTTTTTAGCTTTAATAATTCATTTTGCAAAATGAAAGTCAACCCTCGAGTTTCTGCAGACTGTCACTCACACTGAGACTGTCACTCACATTGCTCAGCGCTGTGCTGAACGTTTAGCATAAGAATTGCATTGAAAAAATAATGGAATTTAATGATGTTTGATTTCAACAGACTGTGCCTTTAAAACCCAAGTATGTAAATGAGCACAGTTTTGATTGGCTGCCCTGTTGTGTGCCATATCAAAAAGCAGTTTGGACTGAAACATGCATTCTTTATGAATGAGTGGGGCTAAACTGCAAGATGAAAAGAATACATGTAAAGGAGCTGATTTTCATGGCATCACAAAAAGAATTAATGAATTTAAAACAGTCTGTGTTTGCAGGCTTTTTTTATTTAAAAAGTGAAATTTTGTTTTTCCAAAATATGGCCCCTATAAAAAGTGTATAGTATCAGAAACCGTAAGAAATTTTTCTTCCCATTTTTTCCTTTTCCACTGATTAGCTAGCTATACAACATCACTGGAAAGCTCAACACCCTTGGAGGAGAATACTAACTGCTAGCATCATGCTGAGGCAACAGGGGGCCATCAAAGACAGTTGGGAGCCTATCAAGTGTGTTTTAGATGTTTAAGTGAATGATGACATAGGGTTCTTTCACCTTGTAGTGAAAGTTAATTATGTGTATGAGATTTTTCATCAAACTATTCCTTTAACCCCCGCCCGCAAGCGAGATGTAAGACGAATGCAGCACTCAAGCTTAAACGAAGCCGCACTCTCTTTTTCCACAGGAAGTCTGGAACCCTCTCTGTTTATGCTGGAGGCTGCCAGACTCGTCTAGTCTATTGTGAACTTAGCTGCTTGACCCTGCTGGTTCACTCAGCCGCTCAGGTCACCAGCACGCCCTCATGGGTGCCATGTGACTTGTTGGGGTGAGATTGGCCATGTCTTTTCCCAGCCAATGGTGTTGACCCCAGCTGCCTGCTTCGCTCCAGGCGGGTTTAATGATCTGTGGTCCTGTTGTTGAGGAAGGAAGGGGTGGCTGGCCCCTTCCACCGGTCATCTCCATTTCCTTGCAATAATGGAACATTAAAATTCGATGGGGCTGTTATGTTAGATAGTCCTCTGCTCTACAGGCCCGTTAACAGAGCTCCAGGTTGGAGGGAGTGGACGAATTTGATTGGTCGTCTACGTGAAAGGGCTGTTGAATTTGCCAGGCTCTTGAGGAGAGCTCCTTGGAGCCAAAGAGGCCGGCTGACCCTCACAATGCCTTTAAGGACTGCTATTGCTTGTGTTTTATAGACGTAACAGTGTTTGCTAATAATTATATGTCATGCCATGACTGCACCAGGCCAAATTAAATTATTACGGGCGACGGCTTTATTTTATTTGCGGTTGGGTGGTACCTTGCTTTTATGAGGAACAAGGGCATGGTATGTCAACCATAATCAAGACTGGAATTCTTAATAGTGAACTTTATTTGCTGCTAGAATGGCTGTATTATCATCTTTGCATAAGCTCGTCCAGGCACATGCCTCAGGGGAGTAAGACTTGTCGTCCACCGAATACATATTAATGCTGGAGGTCATGCGTTCCCATGGTGGGTTTGTTATTGACTCGGACAACTGAGGTGATTATAGAAGACAAGCAGGCTGAAGAGGCATTTGTCTGGCTATGTTAAAGGACGGTGAAGCACAATGCAGGGTCCAAATGGAGGAATTCGAAGCAATTGCATGGAAGATTTTGTGGGAGGTTTTTTAGGTTCTTTAGGTTTAGTTCCTATTCCAAACTATACAACGTTCTGATAACTAACATAATACTCAGGCAATCATTTTTTATGGCCAAAAGTTAAATAGGCCTCAACATACTCTGTGATACAATACTCAAGTTCAGTCGAGCAATTATGACACTTCTACTGGATATCAACCTTTCTGGGGGTGGATTATACCTCTTTTTTGGGTTTTGGGTTTCTTGATTGTTGTTAATTGATTGTCAAGTCACATCTCTTTGTTCAGACAACAGAAACAGCAAACAAAATAATGTTCATAAGGTAACCCAGGGACAGGGCTCTCTAAATTCATATTGTGGTGTTTTCTGCTAATTAGCTCTGTTTTTCATCAGTTCTCCCCATAAAGGATGCTTTAGGGTAAATTATCCTAAAGCTAAAGTTTAGGTTTGAGCACTTTTAATTTTGTTGACGTTGTTTTGCATTCAGTGTTACTACCTAGTTCATGCTTGCTGTGAAAGATATGCTGTCTGCTAAAACTGCTTTATGAAGCCTTCATGGTGACTGCTGAGATGATATATGTATATTCCAATAAATCTCCAGCACATAGATACTAGCAGGCATCACTCTTTCACCAATATGTCCTCCAGTACTATTTTTCAAGTGGCTTGGGCTTGAAAGCCATGTCTGTATTATTTTAAACAAAAAGTTTAGCAGAAGTATGTATGAAAGCTGTTTCTATTTTTGTAATCATCAGAACTGTAGTTCTAGTATGACTCAATTAGTCTTATCTTTTCAATTATTCTTTAAGAATGTATAGGTTTTTCCACAATGCATTTTTTTTTCATGTTGACTTTTGATTTCTTCATCTGAGCAAATTACAGTTAAATAATTTCCTCCTCTCCTTGTGTGCCATCACGTATCAGTTTTACTCTTCTGATTCCTCTTCCTCTTCTGTTGTTTAATATGTGACAACAGCGTGCCTCAACTTCCTGTTATTGGTCTGAACCAGTGTTTTCACACTGCAAATGAACCTGATTCAGTTTAAAAAGTTTCGAAGGACTGAGACATATTTTGGTTACACCAAATTTTTGTCTAAACCAGCAGCCTTTCATACCTGCTATTTTTGGTACCGACCAAACTAAAAGTACCAATTGGTCCAGGACAAACAAGGTGGGTGTGAAAGCCCTCTGAGATATGACTGAGTCGAGCATGTAATGATTAAGGGGTGCTGTTTGAATGGTGCTAACTAGTGGTCATAAGTTACCATTATCTGTGTTAGCCGTGCAGCTCTAGCTGAAGGAAATACCTTATGCGTACGATTTCCTTTATTATATCAACAAATATAAAACAATTTGGTTGGCCTTTACAGCATTTCACACCATGCACTGTCCATTAAAATGGTTCTGGCTGACAGATTAGCCAAGGAACTCCAGAAGACATGGCCTAGTTTCAAAAAGTTTTCAACAGATTTTAGCAGGAAAGGTATCGTCACCTGAGCGTGCAACAAAAACATCGTTTTTTGGTTAAATTATTCATATTAAATGGCAAACATATGCCGCTGTTTTTCTCACACCGAGTGTTGTTTCTTCATCACCTGTCTAACGTACGGCACTTGCCCGGAGGCACATTGCACTCCCCGTCCCCCAGGCGACGCATCCCGCTCTCTACAGCCCTGCTCTTCCATATCGATCCCACTCCTCTCACAGTTCCTTTCATGATCACAATAAGAATTTATTGTATTTTTTAAAAAACTTCAACTGAAATTCGTTCTTCAGGCCATGTGGAGTCATTGAACTGGACATTGTTGGGCAGTCCAGTCTCTATCTCTCTATCTATCTATCTTTCTATCCATCCATCTATATATATATATATATATATATATATGCATATATTCTGTTATTCTCTTTCTCTCTCTCTCTTTATAAAGTGATAAAGTGGGCCATTTTACCATTTTATAAAGAGAGAGTATACATTATATGTGCACTCATTGGCTGTATAAATGATACACTGACTGTATATGAAACATGCACTCACTGGATGTATGGTGCAAGTCGGTGCCTGATTTAAATGCAGTATAAATAGTGTTCCTTATGTAACAAATTATATAATTAATTATATAAAACAATAACAATAACTCTTCTAAGAGACTTCTAAGCCTTAATATGCCATTTTCTATCATCTACAGTGCTTTTTGGCCAGTTTATGTTTTTTCAAACCACTCCCAACGACTTGGTGGACATTTATGATGGACCTTCACCCGAGTCTCCTTTGCTGACCTCCATCTATGGCTCTCACTCAGGTAAAAGCCTTTCTATACCTGCACTGCATCTGAAAGCTAAAAGCACACAGCCCGGCTGTCCTCGAACAGCTGCTGCTGACGCCTTGAGTGTGCTTTTCTTGAAGCATTTGTGTTCTTTTGCAGAATGATAATTAGTCTGTTTTCAGAATTCACGTCGTTGATTCGGTGGGCTCGATCATTTGCGTTGTCACTTCTTATCGGTTTCATCCTTGTTACTTTCAAAGGAGAACCGCTGCCGCTGAGCTCTGGCAATGAGATCACCATCAAATTCACCACAGAGGGACCAAACACCGCCAAAGGCTTTCATTTTGTTTATCAAGGTATCGCTTCATTTTACTGTGCTTCGTGTCTGACTTTGATCACAGTGTATTAGGAAGTTCAGTGCATTGTTAAATGCCACACATGTCAAATTTTTATTTATTTATTTTTTTACCACATTATGATTACATATTTTCTGTAGTTCCTAAAACATGGTTCGTTATTTGTTGAATGCTTAGTTTTGTTGTTTGTTTTGTACTTTTTTAAGACATCCTGGTGGAGCACCCCACTAGCAGGCTAGCCAAAGAACACTATCTATAAGTTTATTACACTTTCACCACAACAGAAGAAGGAAAGAGACTGTCAGGTCATCAGTCATATATGCATGACTGAAAAAAGTGATTATTTTACAACCGCTCCAAAAGCTGAATGTGAGAAGAGGCAGAGCAACAGCCTAAGTGGCATCGCAGAGAAAAAAATACAATATTATTTGTATTATAAGGGTTAAAATTACATATGTATGAGTATTGATGGAGTTTATATAAGACAATGTCTCTAGGTGTAGAAAAGGTTCATGGATGGAATGCAGTAAAATCTTTCTATGAGATTTTCTCAGTTTTATGTTTAAAATCATCATAACATAGCTTCTAATTTCTTTTTTTTTTTCCAGCTGTACCCAGGACGAGTGCCTCCCAGTGTAGCTCAGTACCTGAGCCACGCTTTGGGAAGCGAATTGGGAGCGATTTTGGATTGGGTGCCGTGGTGCTATTCGAGTGTAACCCAGGCTACACTCTACACGGCGCCAGTGCTATTAGGTGTGAAGCCGTGCCCAACAGCCTGGCCCAGTGGAACGGCACTGTGCCTACATGCACGGGTATGTATGCCAAGTCAAGTTCAGTTTATTTATATGGAGCTTTTTACAGCTGATGTTGTCAAAGCATCTTTACAGAGTCTGAGTCTGAGCCCTTAGTGAACAAGACAAGGGCAATACTTCCTAAATCTTGAGCAAGAATCCTTTTGACATACGACTTGAAAGGGGAACTCACCTTTCTCTGGTCAAAAAAGAATAAAAGAATGTCACTATTGAGACGACTAACAATTAAAGGTCGCAGACTTAACCACTAAGTAGAGCCTATATTGGAGCAGAAGACTCGAGTGATGACCTTCTCTATACTTAACATCGCCTCCTGCTGGCTCGGAGGACAGATGTATCATACTTTTGGGGTTTTCCCCACTTTAAAGAACTCACCTATAATTGCATAAAGGTCTTTCATAAAGGTTTTATAGTACGTTCATGGTTACTGAATAATTTACAGTCTTATGCAAAAGACAGTAAATTACTGTTTTAAGATACATTCTCTACAGAGAAAGCACTTCTGCTTATTTTAATGCAACTTAACATATTGGGAAAAAATACAACACATGTACTCTGTTATGGCATATTTTACATTTGATATATATTCATGTGTTAAACGTACAAAATTTTGCAGCCGTAAATTTGCTGTAGGAGGTGATTTTTCACCTAGACCACATTTTTCGACTTTGACCACAAACATTTGCATATGACTGTACAATAGTTACTATATAAGTCCTACGATTAATAACTGAATAATAATTCTGCAGTTTAAAGTTTTATTTAAACTGATTAATTAGATGACGGAGTGCTAGATCAGGGAAAACCCAGCAGGTTCTCAAGGGACAGGACTGAAAATTGTTGCCCTATTGTATTATAGGAACAGGCAGATATTGAAAGATTATTTTTTTTTTTAAATCAATACATCACGATTGTGCCTCCAGGGTTTCTACGAGTAATGGCTACGGGAGCTTCTTTTGCGGAGCGCTGAGAATGCTGTGAAATGCGATTTTCGCCTGGTATGAATTCTTGGCGGAGTCTCCTGATGCAAACTGACAGGGCTGCTTTCCCTCCAGCGCTGTCCTTGTGCAGTTTAATAGAAACGCTCCTATGGGGACATCCACCGGCGTCTGGAGTGGGGCTATGATTCCCCTTCTTTCACCAACAAATCAACAGCTGCAGAGTTTTACAGGCACAAGCCAAAAACTTGGATCTGAAGAATAACTTTTGTGCTTTGGATGATATTCTCACAGCACCTCATATCTTCCTGGTTAAAAAGCCCACCTCATATCAGAACATTCAATGGAAGTGCATATGGACACAGTGTAAATAGCACCTGGCATCTTCAAATCATGTTAAAAAACACATAAAATCGGAAATGTTTTGTTCTGACTGTAAATGACTTCCGCTCTGATTATCTTATCTGTACTGATGCCTCATGTAAAAAGCCCTTCAGCTTATAACTTCAGCACAAATAGACAGGGCTAAACTGATACTTGCTGGAAAGGTAGAAATTAGGAAATACATTGGTTTTGTGACATTACAAAGACCGCAGCTTAGTTTCCATATATGATTTGTATAGACTGGAAAAAGGCTCTCCAAGTGCTCCAGCAAATATTTAATGAGGCATTCCAAGCCTATTGTGTTTGCTTTCGTCTTTAATGTGGGTGGGCAAAATTCAGGGTGTTGTTCTGTCGGCACAACCTGTAGTCTTTCGCTCGTCTCTCCGAACAGCAGAAGCCCGGTGAGTCACCAGGTTACTGAGTGGAATGTTTACTACCATGCTGTTCGTCATGCTGTTGCTATTGGAAACCGAGCCTCATATTTTCCCTCCAATCCGGTCGCCTCTTAGCAAGTGTGGAAAAGTATACAGGGGGAGGCTGCGTTATGTAATGCATTAGCCTTTAATGTGTTGGGGCTATGGTGTTCCTCGCTCTCGTACTGCAGGGGATTCGGAGCCAGGCGCTGATTAGTGCCATCATAACCTATATCTTATGCACTCCAGTGCTGCACTCAATAGCACTACACCAGTGCTTTTGTTACACTGGAGTGGAAGCAGGAGCACAATAGCGACGGATTTGCTATTGTTGCATCGCCTCTTGCGCTAATTAGTGCACAATGTGCTAATTACACATGCCGCTTTTAATTAATGACCAGAGCAGCTCATCACTGGTGAGCATGATTGTCACTTACTGCTAGCCATTAACAAACAGGTGTGTTAACCTGCTTGCGTTGCGCCCGACTGCAGAGGCTGCAGAGATAAACAGTAGCTACACGAGACACGTCTCTATTCCGAGGACGTGCTCACGGCTAATGATAACATTAACGTAGCTGGAAGCCTTTTTGATTATCACGGAGGGGGGACATGGAGATCACCGGTGGAATATAGATGCGCTTGAGAGGTGGTGCACTGAGTAATTGCATTTATTTAACTGTGCAAAATTTTCCCTCTCCCCAGGCAGAAAAAGGATGGAAAACAACGAAGAACTGTAATGGATTTGTGGTGTTCTTGATGTGGGATGTTTTTTTAAACCACATATAGACCTGAGCATTGCTAACCTCTGCTGTGTTGGTCCTCTGAGCAGTTTGGCGAAAAATTGAATTAACACAATTTTCCAGTCACCCGAGATGTTGTCCAGCAGCAAAGACATGTTTGGTGTCTTAAGTTTGCTTCTTTAGTTCATGACAAGTCTGCAGGACATCAGTGAAGAACTGGATGCAGTCAGTGTGGGTTAAGAGAAATTCTGGGGATGTGTTCATGAAGATTTCACTATTGACTTCTAGCGTCAGTAATGTTTGCCTCGCAGCTCCAGAGTTAAAGCACAATAGCAAAATTTGGACTCTGAACATTTGATTTTTGTGCAAACGTATGTGGACACCTGACCGTTGCAACTATGCGAGACAAGCCATTTAAAAATCATAGGCAGTATAAAACAGCTTGTATTCATGTAGCGTTTCCATTCTTTTTCCATTATTACTATTATATATATATATATAGTAAGAATGGAAAAAGAATGGAAACGCTACATGAATACAAGCTGTTTTATACTTCATATACATATATGAAGGGTGGGTGGATGCTGGCAGGATATTTTTGATTTGAAAACCTCAGGTGAAAACGCAGCAGCACGCATCCAACCCCACACCCTCCTGCACACACCCCACACACACCTCCCAACAAATGTAGGGGTCTTTATTTTCTGCACAGGTACAGAAAATAGAGAAACAGGTGAATCACAGTGTGCCTACGTGGTCAGTTGAGCTGATAAAGTGGACAATGAGTGCAGGGTGTTAACCTTCTGCCACAGCAAAATCTTCAAAACTGCAATGCAGAATGGTTGAAATGATAAAGGATGTCTTCATTAGCTCCCACCTTAACAAATATTTGGTGTAGTTTCATCTACACATGCCACCCCTCCACCCCTTGCTCGCCTATCGATAACTATTTTCCTTTGTTTTTTCCATTAGCAGTTTTCTAATCCTTTCTTACAGAGACCGGTAAGCAGACTGTTACAGTTGATAGAGGCATGGACGACGATGAAAAAGCTGGTTATTGCTTTAACAGACATGCCCATGGTGCTCTTATCCGGTCTTTCCTGGTGCACTGTGTCAAAGCAAAAGCAAATGACCACAGCAGGCAGATCCCTCAGGTGTCCTTGACAACCAGCAGACAACCCAGCCCTCTTTCATATCAACAGCTCCCACAAAAGGTGCTGAACACATTGGCTGGCGACGATTTCAGCTAGCAAGTTCAAAATGCCTGACCAAGATTAAGAAAGAGCGCAGAGACAGTGCATTCAGACGGAGCTGTTCAGATGCTTAGATCCTTTCTTCTTCTCTCACAGTCACTGTGCGTTCCCGCATCACCCGTTTCAGATCATGTGCCTGTTGACTAATGCTTTGTGTCAGGAATATTTAGATGAGAAACCGAAAACCGTATCTCAACACTGTTTGATTCAGGTTCTGAATGCATGCAATTGTCTTGTTTACTGTTAGTAATTTGACCATATGTATGTTGTCTGCATCAGTAATAACAGTGATTGTACTGTGTTATTGTCAATATATGTAAGATCCTGCACCATAATTGTTGCTTTAGAGGAAGTGCTGTGAGACATGAAATGCAGTAATTGGTGCAGATTCCTTGAGGTAATAATTAAAAGACTTCTGTTCCTTTATTGTACAGAATAAAGAGAATGGGAGGGTTGCGTTGGGGGCCAGTGGAGGCAAAATAATTTTCTTGGCAGGGCGTAAAGACGTAATCATTTTCTTGATGGGGGAGGAGAGAGACATAATTTTGTTGACGGGGTTAGATACGTCACAATTTTATTCCAGGGTGTGGGGGAATGAAAAAGATGTGTTGATGGAGGTGTGGGGGGGGAGACATGATCATTTTGTTGACGGGGGTGAGAGTGTACATGTAATAATTATGTTAAAGGGGATAAAAAAGACGTAATGATTTTGTTGATGAGGATTAGATATGCAATATTTTTGTTTAGGACTGTAGGGGATGAGAGAGATGTAATAGTTTCAGACATATTTGATGGGATGAAAATGTAATTATTTGTTTGGGTTGGGGAGAGAGATATAATAATTTTGTTGATGGGGGTGATGTGTGGCTACATAATAATTTTGTTGACTGGGAAAAGAAGAGCGATGTAATGCTTCTGTTGTGGGCTGAAACCTTAGACTCCCAGGCCTTATGACTCCACTGATTTTGCTTACCTCTCTTTTTGTACCTTCTCATCCTCAAGGACGAGCCCTTTTGAGAAAAAAAATATTTTTCAATATTCCTATGGACTGAGGGAGCATTAGAGTTAAAGAATTAACATGAACGTTATCCACATTAACCTCGTAATCTGTGCTAACCTTAACAACTTTACTTACTAGCTAGACTCGTATTTGAAGAGTTGAGTCTCCACAACTGGCGGTGTGGTGTTAGAACAAAGACTAATTTATTACAGTTAACCTAATCATAATGCACCAGTTTAGAAACATTTGTGTTCATACTAAGCACTCGTGAGCTCCAGATGGATTTAGCCAGCCGTTAACAATCTCTCCTCCCTCCCACCTGTGATTATGTTTGGATTCAGAGTGTCCAGACGTGAGGGGCAATTCACAGGCAGGTCTGTTGTCAATGTGTTTGTGTGTGTGTGTGTGTGTGTGTGTGTGTGTGAGAGAGAGAAAGAGAGAGAAAGAGAGAGAGAGAGAGAGAGAGAGAGAGAGAGAGAGAGAGAGAGAGAGAGAGAGAGAGAGAGAGAGAGAGAGAGACCAGGGTGAAAAAATGCTGAGCAAATCAATGCAATGCATGCAGCTCAGTAATGAAATTAGATTGTACCCCTTTTAAATAGTAAAAAAAAAGAAAAGGAAATCAGCCTGTGGTGGTCAGTGTTGACATGTGGCAGGCCGCCACAAATAAATCTATGTATGGGAACAATAAACTATTTTTCAGCCTTCAGGTTAACTTTCAGGCTACATGAAGTTCTGTAATGATAAGTAAGAGTAGAATTTTAGTGAGGCCGCAAAAGACATTGGACTGTATTCACTTAGCTGGATTAACTACAGAGGCAACGTTGGCTGTAGCTTAGTGCAGTGGGCCTCAGGTCAGCATGTTTAAAAAAAACAAGTTTGGATCGTTAATACGCTCATTTTTTAGGCCAGTTACTTCATCGATATCTGTGTCTTCCTTATTTCTAATTATAAATGAGAGCTTGCTGGATAGCAAGGTGTCATACTGAAATTACACTAGGCCCTGCTTTAAATGTGTCATGTCTCAGCCAGCGGCCAGTAGAGGCCGCTGCTGTTTAGTTTTGTTATAGAGATTTTTATTATGAAATGTGTGTGCATCTGAGTTACGTTCTGTCAGCTGTCCTGTGTTTAGTTTGAGTGACTGGGTTTAATGATTGGTTTCCATCTGAGTCTTGTATGTATTTAAGTTCTAAACGTTTTTGTATTAGTTGCTGGTCAACCCTCACAATTATCCTCATGCTACCCGTCCCTCTTGTGTCCCCTGTTTTAAGTATTCTTTGTGTTTAAGACCCTCATGCCTTTTCTGTTCTGTGTAGAAGGTAGAGTTCTGCGGTTTTGTAATAAAACCATCAAAGGGAATTTGCATCTGCGCCTCGCCTCACTCCCCGAGCACACGCGACGTGACAAAATGCTTTAACTTGTGTTCTAATAATGTGTAAATGTCACAGAGTAAATATTATATTTACTTTGTGTAGGTTGAAATACTGTAAGAGGAAACAACAAGCAGAGCTGTTTTAGCAGAGCAGAAAAAGGAACCCAGATTTACATCGAACATCACAGTGAATCTCAAGTAAAGCATGAGAGTGGACCTACAGGAATGAACAAGTACCCTGTAGTGCTCAAAGTAGGCTATAGCTTGCTTAAAGTATATTAAGAATGCAAAACATTTATTTTAATGCATTGAAAATTCACCTAAGACATATTTTTCTAAATTCTTCTATTTTTCTATATTTTTTCTAAAGCAGATTATTCCAATCCTGGTTAGGATAAGCACCTTGGTCAGTGAATAAATGACCTGCTTGACCATGTCAGACCTGCTTGACCATGTCAGACCATATAATACCTCAAAGACAATGAGCGTCAGATATGCTGTAATGTTAGATCACATAAGAAGACAGATGAATCCTACTGGATTGATGATTAAATAGATGCAGGTTTTAAACCCTGAAAGATCAGTCCAACACTAAATGATATGCAGTAGTGATGATTACATAATATTGCCTAGTGTATACCTATAAATGCATCTATAATTTAAAGTCATATCACGTATTTATGATTTTTTACCAAAACGAGTCAACACTGAGCTCTGATACTGATGACATGAAAAAGTCATGCACTCTAACCGAGTTGTTGTGACAGTCGTTGCCCTTGCGTCACTCAATCTCTCAGACATGTCCTGGGATAACACACAGCAGGTTAGCGGCATGAGGAGGTGAAAAGGCTTCGCTCCAGTAGGTGGAAATACTGTAAGAGGAAACATCAAGCAGAGTTGAGGCGAGGCTAAGGTGAATAATTGAAAATGAAGAATTTTCAATGTGTTTTAGCAGAGCAGAATAAGGAACCCAGATTTACATCAAACATCACAGTGAATCGCAAGTAAAGCATGAGAATAGAACTACAGGAATGAACAAGTACCCTGTAGTGTTTATAGTAGACTATTGCTTGCTTAAAGTATATTAAGAATGCAAAACATTTATTTTCAGACGTATTTTTCTATATTTTTCTAAAGGAATAATGCTTACATACTGTAGGTGTACATACAGAAGCTCACTTATAAAGACACTTGAATTTGACTTTCAATTAAGTATATTATTTAAAAAGTATATTGTTATACTTTAAGCGCATACAAATATATGTGTGTCTGTGTGTGTGTGTGTGTGTGTGTGTGTGTGTCAGACATTTAATTTAGGGGTTGCCAGTATCAGTATCAGACATGAAAAAGTGATATTGTGACATCCTAGCATAAAGTCATATGCAAAAGCTTGCACCCCGAGTCAAATAACACATTTTAAAGTAACCACATCCTCTTTGGGGAACAAACTTAAGTATGGCATTTCTCTGCCTGTTATACTGAATTTAACATACTGGAAGCCTGTTAATTCTAATTTCAGATTCAGCAAATAAACAGTAAAATATGCAGAAAAGTGTACAAATTATTTCACGATTCAGCAAATCATGTTAGCTCACCGAGGTTGACCAAACTTTTGCACACGAGTGTTTAATTTTCCCCCCTTTTGTTTAAACATTGGTTATTTTCTTTGGTACTGTCTTTTCCTTTTTTAACCATTGATATTGAAAGTTGTTTTGTGAAATTTTGCTCATTTGAAACAAGAGATGGCAAATTTGATCAAAACATGCTAATGCAAAACATGCTAATGTGATCAGTCTTATAACTGGAGCTTCAGGTTTGATCGTTTGAGGGGTTTGGTGGAAGAGCTGCCCATCTTCTATTGTTGCTGCTGGGCATTGCTAATTTGTAATGTTCTCCTGAAGCAGATTCAAGCAACTTTGGTGTTGGCGGGCAGTGTAACCAGTTCCTTTTCTTCTGATTAGCCTTATTTCTTTCCAGTGTGGAGCAGCAGAGCCGTTCACTCAGTCAATGGCGGTTTGATCCAGCACAGGATCTCCACCGCTTTTGGAAGTTGTCAGGCTGTTCTTGACTAATGGCCCGTTTTGTGGGGAGAATATTACCGCCTCGAGGCAATCAATACTGTTTTCTTCTCCAATTTTTTTCCCTTCTTTCTGAGAGGTCTCTCCAGTGTCGTACACCTGCACATCTCCAGGCTTGCTTATCTAGCGGTTTTGAAGGTTGCTGCTTCATCAAGTTTTGTGATCGTGCTTCTTTTATGCATTCTTTTCCATTTTCCTCATTTTTTTCCCCCCTGCCTAGTCCGGCCTCTCATGGCTCCTGTCGTGTCCGTGTTTGTGTTCTCCCAGTTCCCTGCGGAGGGGTCCTGATGGCGCGCCGGGGGACCATCCTATCTCCGGGTTACCCTGATCCCTATGACAACCACCTCAACTGCGTCTGGAAGGTCTTCGTGCCCGAGGGAGCCGGAATCCAGGTGAGACAAAACACTCTCCCCTTCTTTCATCTCACTCACAAAAAATCAAAGCCTTCAAAGTGTGTTCTGAGGATGAAGTTACGTGGGGATTGAAGTCAACAACTTTTGCAGAAATATTGAATTTCTGAATTATTAATTTTAGGTTTATTATGGGCCTTACGATCTGCAGGCAGGAATCTTTGCTCCAGTAGCTGAACACACTTTCAAAGACTGATGGATTTTTCCAACAATTGCTGTGCAAAAAGTCTTTGGCAGTCTCAAAAACTATTTACCTTGGCCGTAAAAATCTGTGATGTTGGTATATTGCCCGTAAATCCATATATATAGGTAGACAGATGGATAGATAGATATATTACTGAAGTCTCCACTCCTGTAGTCCACAATCCCCTAAGTCTGTGTTCTCATAGACTTATTTGATTTTTACAGCTTTTTAAAGACCTTTTTGTACAAAATATGATGTTCCCCAGAACACAACATCTCATCAGTTGTAATAAAATGTATTTTCCTCTTTCAAAAGTCTTTGTTTGATCCGATTTCTGTCATTACAATAATGCAAATTTTCGCTAGTCTCTTAATGGGACTCACTACATTGCATTTGCACCAAATGAACTGAACTGAATACTACTGACAGCATCTATACACAAATGAGGATATTTCATTTCGCAGTTTTTCAGAAAATATTTCTAATCAAAGCCTTAGTCTTAATGTCAGTGAAGTACGCTCTTAGCCTGTTATGCATCTGACCTTTCCGCCAAGCTGGTCAAACTGCCCTGCCCATTCTTATCAAATAATAAAATAAAGTAAACTGTCCCCTTATAGTCACGCATGAACACATCACAGCACAGCACAGCACACAGTGTGAAGAATGTGAAATTCTTTCTCTGCATTTAACCCAATCACCAAGTGAGGCAGTGGGCTAGCACCAGGGGCGCCCGGAATGCAGTGCGTGGGGACGATACCTTGCTCAAGGGGACCTCAGTGATGACACTAGCAGTTGGGATTCGAACCCACAACTTTCTGATTGCAGGAGCAACTCGCAAACCACTAGGCCACCATAATGGAGCAGATTACAAAGAATAGGTTTTATTACTCAAAAAATAAAACTATATACATGAAAAACCTTTTTCAATTTTTTGTTCAATTTTGTGATTTGTCATTTCATTCATAATAAATTAATTTAATTTACTGTAATAAAAATACAGAGATTTAAGAACAACAAAACGAAAAACACGAGAACACGGGGGAAATTCTGGACTGCAGCTGCGTCAAAGGG
>JBBPCX010071270.1:0-10124 GCA_037974365.1 Hydrocynus forskahlii
ACTCCCTTGGCTGGAGGAAGAAACCTTGGGAGGAACCAAGACTCAAAAGGGGAACCCGTCCTCCTCAGGTCGACCCAATAATAATAATAATAATAATAATAATAATAATAATAATAATAATAATAATTTGGCTAAAATGCCTATTTTTATATTTACACCCTAATTTTTTATGTTTACATCCTAAATTTGCACCCAAATATGCTCCCTGAACACTTTAATTTCATTTTAAACTCATTACCCTTAAAGAAAATGTAAACCCATATTCGTACTGTACAGTTTACATTGAACTCCTGCAGTGCTGGAATGTAAATACCGATATCACTGCTGTACAGACTGTACTGTAATTCATGCACGGGCGTTTTCTTTGGTATTCGCTGTTGTTTTCTTTGGTATAAGCAGAGTAAATACAGTAATAAATGAATTTAATTTACATGAATAAATACAGGGGTTTAAGAAGAACAAAACAAAAAACACAAGAACACTGGAGACACTCCACGGGGGGAAATTCTGGACTGCAGCGTCACAGGGGAGCAGCCAGTCAGCAGCAAGGAGAAATAAATAATGTTCTCGGATTGACTAACCTCCCGCCTCTGAGTACAACTGACTGTGACGTCTGGGCCACGTCCGCCAAACCCCCTCGTCCTTGTGCTGGTTGTTTATGTTTGGATGCGGCGCTGAGCAACGGAGGCTCATTCCGTTCAGGTGTCTGATTGCCTTGGTAAACGCCGCACCCAAACATAAACAATAACCAGCACAAAGATGAAGGGGCATGGCGGACATCACAGTCAGCTGTATTCAGAGACGGGAGGCTGAAAGTCCGCGATGGACTGAAATCGTGACAGCTAATCATTAAAACACTGACCAGCTGTAACTAATTAATGGAAAACTACAGCTGTGTATTATTAAATGATTTGATAGACATTCCATTTTCCTTTGAATAAAGTTTTCTTTTCATGCTTCCTTTATAATTTAACTCAAGCTATACTTGTTACGTGCCTCATTTACTGCTGACACTAGAGCTACTGAAAGCGTAAATTGCTTCCTGCTCCACAGCTGCTTTTACACAAATTTGTACTGTTGTATGATGAGTCCACTAATCATTCAGTCATTCGGAAGATTGGCCAATGGCCTCTCCTTTGACCTCTGACGTAAACAGAGAAAATGATGTGAGTGGAAAACTGATGTACAAACGCACATGAACATGTTAAATCAGTCTCAGTGGCTGGAAGGAGGCTTCTCTCTGAATAGTGTCGAGATTCAAGAGTCTGAAGGAGATGTGAGGATAATGGTTCAGAGCCTGTTCATAGACAGTTGAAAGAAACCGGCCAAATTTCACCATATCATCTAAAATCATGTATGGCCTTATATTGTTTTAATATTGGTCATTTAATTTATATACATTATTTCATGAAAGTGAAATTTCTGAGACATTTCTTGTAGTGCACTCCTATTCCAATTCTGACTGTTTTTAAACGGGATCAGTTCACCACTAGTCTTTTGTGCTCGTTTAAGCTCAGGTCTCCATAAATTTTATTGATCTCCGAAACACACACGTACACATACATACTCAGACAAACAAATCAATGTGGCAGTGTTTCTTATAGTATTATCTAATACTGTGATCATGGGTTCAAATCCCACCTTCTACCATTGTGTCCTTGAGCAAGACACTTAACCCTCAGTTGCTCCAGGGATAAAAGCACTTTTACCACACTTTATAGGCAAGTCTTTACGGCTGGAATTCCTGACTGGGTTTTAAACGGTTGAAGTGTGGAATTTACTGAATACTACATTACACAGCGAAAACTCCTTGTTAAATACAACCTCACACAGGGATGTATTTTTTTAGACCTGTGTTTGAGTTGTGTCTGATTGTTGTTCATTGTTCATGAACCCTTTTGTGACCACTTAAAATGACAGGATCAAGATTTAGCATCAAATTATCGGCTCCTATTTACACCGGAGATGCAGCAGTTATTCATAGGCCAATTCTGTTCAACACTCTAGTCTACTGCAAATAAATTGTAGGCAATGTGGCCAGATACAATAAAAGAGAGAGAGAGAGAGAGAGAGAGAGAGAGAGAGAGAGAGAGAGAGAAAATGTATGTTGGGAGACCTGCGCAGAATAAATCAGCCGCTCTCTCTCTCACTCTCTCTCTTTCTCTCTCTCTCTGTCTCTTGCTGTCAGAGCTGTTTGCATACCATTATCTGTTGATGAACAAAAAAATCCCCCATTTATGTTCTTACATCCCTCTTTGAAATCTGAAAAAGCACTAATTGCACATCTCTTGCTGCAGGGCTCAACTCCCCTTCATCACACTGATGTAATTTAACTCTTACACACATTTGTGCATCTTCAGTAATTGTGGTTTCGGCGTGGTTGCCATTCAAATTAACACATGCACTTGTTTTTTCATCCTGTTTTTTTTTTTTGGATTGTTGTAGTCTTTGCCTGAAATCCTGCTTATTGGATGGAACAGAGATGGACTTCGTCACAGTTAAAGCTTGTGCTTGAATTCCTCTTATTACTGCATATTAATTGCACTAAATGTTAACTACCCTTTCTCATAATTTTAATTAGCAAACTAAAAGGACTTTTGGTCTTTTCTGCACCCACTGTCTGTTTTTGTCATTTGGCATGGATGTACATACAGCCACTGTCTCCAGATTCATGTGAATTTGTGACCAGTGGCCTCACAGGAAGGTAATTTCAGGTGATGGTTCAGCATGGCAAAGTGTATTTGATCAGCCAAGACATGCTGGGTGTCTGAGGCTGCTTATACCACGCCAGTTTAGCACTGTGTGGTCTGTATGCTCAAATCATCATGCACTTGCTTCAAACTGTGCTGAGTTGTTTAGTAATGTCAAATAGACTTACGTGTTTATGTGATTGCTGACACTGTATGACGCACTGTTCTCTATAAAAATGGACAAAAGTATGTTGCACAGCTGCTATTGTATGTGTAACATACAGCAGCAGATTTCCTGAATCTTGAATTTTAATAGAAAATAGTGTCTTATAGTCTCAGAAAACAAAAAAATATGCATTAAGTTTTCAAGTTCAGTTAAAAAAAAGGAAACTTAAACCAGTCTTAAACCACTGTTTCATTTTATTGAAGAGACATGAGCATATGAGCCTCACTGGTGTGTGAGTGCTTTAAAATCATGAATATTTTATTCCCTTATCATTTTCATGCATTTAATGTATTAACAAGTTTATTTAAAATTACATTATATGGACAAAACTATTGGAACGCATGACCATTACACCAACAGGGACTTTAATGACACTGCATTCTAATGCACAGACTTTGGAGTTGGTCCCTCCTTTGCACCTATGACAGCCTCCACTCTTCTTGGAAGGCTTTCCACAAGATTTTGGAGTTTCTGTGGGACTTTGTCTCCATTCATTCTGTAGGTCATTTATGAGGTCAGACACTGATGTTGGACGAGAAGGCCTGACTCATAATCTCCGTTCCAGTTCATCCCAAAGGTGCTGGATGGAGTTGAGGTCAAGACTTTGTGCGGGTCAGTCAAGTTCTTCCACACCGAACTCATCCAATTATAGCTTAATGGAGCTTGCTTTGTGCACTGGGGCACAGACATGCTGGAATAGAAAATATTCTTCCCCAAACCGGGTCCACAAAACTGGAAGCATGGCGCTGTCCAAAATGTCTTGGTATGATGAAGCATTAAGATTACTTCCCTGGAAGTAAGGAACCTAGTCAAATCCCTGAAAAACGTGTGTCCGAGTACTTCTGTGTATTTAGTGAATGTGATGACGGCACATCTCCATCCACATTTGTCTCCTGGTATAGCATGTAGGTATGAGATCTACTGCACATCAGCTCAGGTAGCCAGTACTATAATAAATTGCATCCGTTCAGTTCATGCGGAGCTTCATCTTTCTTAATTCTCCATCTCGGCTACAAAAAGGACTTCAACAGATTAAGGTTGGGTGCAGTGACCAGAAACACTTCATTAATATCATAACAGCCATAATTAAGGCTCCAAGCAACAGATACACTAATTCAAAGTGAAATTGTGTCAACTTTGCGCTCAAAAACAAAGCTCTAATAAACTACCAGTAAAACCAAGAGATGACGTAGATTGTGTCGTCTCATTGCAGTGCTGATCACAGAGTTGGAAACTGGAAAACCTGAGAAGACTGCTCTGAATACAGTCAAGGGTCATTTTCAAGTGAAATTAAAACTAATGTGGGTCACGCAAGCAGAAAATAACACAGTATTCTGGTTGCTGTAGGCCCCCTGCATTCTTAAAATTATTTGTTTTCCGACTGTTAAAAGCAGACTGGTGACCATGAACTAATTCTCCAAGCTTTGCCCCAGGATCTTTAGTTTTGTGAGGGCAAAAATCCAATGCCCCCCACCATAAATCTCACCTGAAATCTCACCCCTCCCTCCTACACTAATCTTTTAACATTGGCATCCAAGTCCATTTTTAGATAATACAAATGATCAGTGAAAAAAATACATTTGTCTTTACAGTGCTAAGCGCTAACAATAAGCTTCTAGTACTTGCTACAAAAGCTTTTCAGATCCAGTGTAAAACAGATTAACCAAATTTCACTCAATACATACTGGCTTCATTTGATTTTCGGCCAGCCCATCACTTTAAACTGGGTCACTGGAAGATACTGATACTTGAAATCAGATCAGGAATGAGAAGGAACTATCTATCCATGTGCCGCACAGGGGAATGCTGCACAAGCATTAAAACAGTGATGTTGTTGCAGGGGATTTAGACAGGATTGGTGTTAAGCTCAGCATCCAACAAACTGTTGAATCAAAATGAAACTCAAACCCCCTACAAATCCCCAGCAAGTGCTCAGCACCAGCTCCCACAGCCTGACTGCATGTGCTAGTGTGAGCAAATCTATGTTTGTGTCCGGTGAAACTCCAAGTGTGTAAAGTGGAAATCTTATCATTTTAATTAGCTGCTGGTCTTCTCTGATCAGTGTGGATGAGTCTCTCCCACAGAAAACTCTTTAGAATGCTGAAGACAGTGTTTAGATTGCTGCGGGTCAGTTTGTATCAAGGTTGAATTCCCTTCTTCCACATGCTTCAATGACACAGTGCCCTCTACACCACTATATCTTTGCCACATTGTTCTTCACATATAATCAGACCCAAAAAATGTTGTACATGGCATTTTAGCCCCTTATAACAGAACCCTCCTCCTGTAGATCTACTTTCCTGCCCTGTTTGTCTCCAACTTGCATCTAACATGCTGCCCTTTCCTCCTCACTCAACACTCCAGCCAGTCAGAGTGTTGCAGGCTGTGGCTGGAACTAGACTTCTCAAGTAGGTAGAACCAGGGTTTGTGACCACAGCCTTATAATCTAAAGGCCTGTGAAGGTTTGTGTAGTATGAATACTCCCAGGCACATGTTCTGTTGATTTTCTAAGTGAATATAAGTTAACACACAATCCACAAAGAAGAATTTTTAATGCAGCACTTGTTCTGCCAATATTCGTGGGTTTGCTAACATACGGCAAAAAAAAAACCATAAAATTTAAAAGTGTGCTATAACTTTTGAACATGTCACATCTTCTTTTCCCAAGAAGAATTTCCTATGGTTTTTTTTCTGTGATATTTTTTGTCTTTTCTTAAACAGCCTTTTGCATTTTTGTTGTAAGAATTCTGTCTTTTCCTGTGAAGCCATCATTTATAAAGAAGAAAATTCTTTTTTATTTTAAAGTCTTTCATCGTTTGAGATGAGTAGAGTGATTTGTTAATATGCACTACCATTATGGCTCATTACTGCGTG
Source organism: Hydrocynus forskahlii (assembly GCA_037974365.1). Taxonomy (NCBI): domain Eukaryota; kingdom Metazoa; phylum Chordata; class Actinopteri; order Characiformes; family Alestidae; genus Hydrocynus; species Hydrocynus forskahlii. Next base: position 5,791 of record JBBPCX010071270.1, read on the forward strand.
CAAAAGGAAGCTACAGTGTAATTAGGTCGTATTAGTGAGTCCAGAAATGTATAAACCACCTCTTTCAGTCATGTTCTCTCTCTATTTCTCAAATGGACACACACACACACACACACACACACATTCACATGCACACACCATGCCCTGCGCGTAAATTACATAATTCTTCATGTTAATAAATTAAGTGTGAATTAATTAACAATGTTTCTATCTTCTGCCAGCACACATACTTCTCCACTGACACGCACACACTGTTTCCATAACTTTCTCTTTTACTTGTTTACCTCAGGGGAATTATGAAACAAATTGTGTTGTAATTATTTGTCAGAAGAACAGAAGCGAGAAAGATCAAAGTTGCTGGTGGGAGATGGTTGGAAATTAAAAACAAGATGGCATTCACTTATTACTTATTTTCCACCTCTATGATTCTGGAACTTTGTTCTCTCCAGTGACTAAGACTAAGTGTCAAAACCTGATCAGGAAACTCACTAAGCAAACACTGCTGATTCCCATCCATCTTGATTCAAGTCTCACAAATGACCATCTATGTGTGGGGTGGGTTGGGGTGGGGGTTGTGGTAAAATTAGAAATGATGCCCTCTGGGTTTTCAGTATTGTTTTCTTTGATGCTTGGAAACGGAGCAATCACTCTTCAGAACATCCAGTTTGAATTTGATTGGTTCAGGTGCAGTGTCCACATTTGAAAGCAAATAAAAAAGATCTCCTTAACAGGGCTCCAGACAAAGAAATTAGCCTAAATACACCCATCAAAGAGCCAAAAGTGCCAAACTGAGACCTGAAAATCTTTCTGTCAGGTCTCTGTGCTTCGGTGTGTCTGCCTGCCATTAAGTCTGATTCTGTAAAGTCCCCCTGCCTCTGTGTGCACGGACTAATGGAGTTTCCTGAGGAGCACTCTGCTATAATGAAATAGTGAGCATGTTTCTGCTTTGTAACCTTGTTTTGTTGAGAAATTTTGTAACCTTGTTTTGTTGAGAAATTCATTTTCCTGGTGGTTCTTTTCCCTGATTTCAAGCAGAAGTCACAGTACAATGTTTGCTTTGGATTGTCATTCTTGGTCTAGGCAAGGTCTTGAATCCATGGAGTGTCAAAATGTCGTCCAAATGGGGATTTATCTACCAAGCTGATGCTGAAGAACTTGTCTGATCACATTTTGTCAGCTCACTCTCTCGTCTGCTTGTGCAAATGACCAGTCAGACGCTACTGCTACTGCTGTAAGACTACTGCTGATGATTTCAAATGTTTGTTTTTTAAGTGAAAGTAAAGCAATTTAATGTTTGTACCTTAAACAGTGAAGTAAAATGCACACTTTCATAATTAGATAACAAGAAAGTAAAAAGTCCATTTAAATGAGTGACTATCTTGTGCTTTTTTATCCTGGTGTGTTATCAGAGTACCCACAGAGCTCTTGTGGGTCTGTGTTTATTTATTTATTTTTTATTAATTTGTATCTTGCTGTGAATTAAATAATCCTACATTGCTCATTTAAACTTTCCAGACACTGTACTAGCAAAAAACTGTTTGAATGTCCATTGCTAGTGTTAAAATGTTGCTGATTCTGCTGACTATTCTCTGTGTGTGGCCTCTTGAGAATGTCATTTGCTGGTGTTGCTTTTCTTCCGGCCTCATACTGACAACAGATCAACATGTTCAAAAACACACTGGCAAGGGGTGGCTAGAGCCAGCGGTCTGTCTCTGGTGCTCAGCGATGTCTTGATGCTGTCTGACAGTCAGCTTAGTGTGCCCTGGGCTTGAGGGTCTGACAGAGATGAAGATGATTTGAAATCAACCATCTGTGTTTCGCTTTCCCATTTTCTGCCATTGCATCAGCAGTTACATCAAGAAGCTTGGCAGCAGTGTCTTTGGGTCTTTTCTTGCTACTTTGGATTAAATCCAGCGAGCACACAGACATGTTCATTTTTTTAATTTGTTTGTTTGTTTTTTAACAGGTCGATATGTTCAGGTGAGACTATATATCTTTATTATATATCAGTAGCACATTAAGGTACAGATGAATATATCAATTAAATTAAATAGTAGTAAAGCAATTAAATAAAGTATAAAGATTTAAATGTCTCCTTTAGAGTGTCAGTAGAGATATTAATAGAGTCACACTCATGTTTGACTGCATTTGAACTGAAGACAGGAGTCTCAGTTAAACTCAACGATTTATTGTTCAGGTCTAAGAGGCTTTTCAGTTTTAAAGCTGTGAATGACTATAATAATCTGTGTCACCTTTTTGCCTCAAGCTGTTTCTCTTAAGAAATCACTTCAGACATCAAAGATCTTGAGCAATCAAGGTCGACATTCAAGCGGCAAAAAAGGGACAAAATATGAACAAAATACAAGTGTTTAGGCATTGCTACATATTGCAAGTGCAGCACACTTTGCAATGTACTTTAAACACAATAGTGGATCAACACACTGGTGAATGAATTGCTGTGCTGAATAATTAGGCCTAATTTATTGTAGTATTTTTCACTACTAAGGTAGACAGCTGTATTTTCAATTCCAAACACTGAATGATTTTAGGCCAGTTGCTGTAAAACTCTTTAGTAATTAAGATCAGCAAAAAGAATAATAACAATGCGCATGAACACGTAATACCCTCCAAAACTCCTAGCACCGCTGATGATGAGGACCAAGAGATGAATTTTCCTGTATAAAATGGACTTTTTCTGCTGAAAGGAAATGCAGTGAGTGGTTTTGGTGATACAGACGTACTATTCAACATGGAAATTAAAAGCACTGGCGAGGAGTTTTAATGGATAAAAAGAAAAAGAAAAAGAAAGGATGGTATTAAATGGAACCTATTGGGAAATATGATTAACCTCACCCAGTCTGTCCCTAGCTCTAGTTATTACTCTAAAGCTACTGATTTCAAAACCAGCCACAGGCTATCAGTTCATATATGCACCTAAAGGTACTGTTTTACATAACACAGCACATTTGGTACAGAACAGTAATTGGCAGAAAGTCTTCCTAGCCTTGCAGCTATTGGGTGCTTTCTGAGGTATGGCACTGCAAACATATTTAATGCTTTAGTGATTATTTGAGACAGTCTTGAAGGATTTGATGTTCAGTTTTTAACCATATGGGGTCCTAATGATGACTGGAAGGAATTCAGAGAAAGAGACCTTGTCGGGATAATGAGTTTTTCAAATAGCTTGTTGAGGGTTTTTATTTATTTATTTTTATGCTGCGCAAAAAGGCCTCCTGTTATACAAATGCAATGTCATGTAGTTTAGAGAGTTTCATTTTTTTGGCACTAGATTCAGGCTAAATTTAAATCAAGGCTATGAGGCAATTCAGACCATCAGTTTTACAGAGTGGAGAAAACTTGCAGTCGTGAAATCAAGCTTTAGAAGCACTGCAGAAAATGATCGAAATGCAAACACACAGTCCTGAAGCTGGACATAATTTCAAAAGTCAAAATTTCCAAAAAAAAAAAAAGAATTTTAATAAGGTGCATGAGATGACTTGCATGAATGTATGAAATGCAGTTTGCAATCATAGGTGAAGGAACTCTTCTGATCTCCTTGATTTGGTAACAACAGGATACTCTTACATACCAGTCTTCTTGGTGGAAGTATCATTTATTGTGATTATTATTTATTATTTATTTATTATATTTGTCATATTATATAATGCCACCATTTTGTAAAAATTACAAGCCTGTCAAGGTTATGGGTTACAATGATTTTGCTACAGTTGATTATGGAAGTATTACTGTGGCATCGGAGTAATTCTCAGCATCAAAATCAGACTGAATTTTAAATGTCTCGAAAAATTCGGTGTAAAAAATTCAGTCTCAAAAAATTCATCCAACGTCGACCAACGCCATGTCATGTCAACCAACGCCAGTGATGCTGCTTCGGAGAGTCTGTTTATTCTATTTGCCAATATCTACACTGAACTTTTAATGAGGTGGCGTTTGTGAAAACTGCGTTAGTAACTAGTTAATGGTATGCTGTGGGGTGGGGGGGTGCTTGGAAATTTCTCACTAAACGGGACGTACTTGATTGGAGCATATTCTGGAACGCATGGACCTGGACTTCTTAGAATTCACTTGCATACAAGAGCTTGTGTTTTTAAATGCTGTGTCCAGTCAAGTAACTGTAGTACGGCCTGAAGTTGGCTACTTATTCGCAGCTTCCGATTCGTCTGGCTTGTTATCCGGCAGCGTGTGTATTCGGGGCTGAAGTTTAGCTCCTTATTCGCCACGTCATTTTGAGGAGTGTTCACGGGGGTGTAAGCTGCGCAATATACAATCCTCACGTCTTGTAAATGTAATAAAACATTTTAACCATGAAGTAC
>JBBPCX010071271.1:0-10122 GCA_037974365.1 Hydrocynus forskahlii
TGTGGAAGAACTTGACTGGCCCACACAGAGCCCTGACCTCAACCCCATCCAGCACCTTTGGGATGAACTGGAACAGACAGACGAGTCAGACCTTCTCGTCCAACATCAGTGTCTGAATTCATAAATGCTCTACAGAATGAATGGGCACAAATTCCCACAGAAACTTATATTACTTATATTAATTATATTAATAAAATCTTGTGGAAAGCCTTCCAAGAAGAGTGGAAGCTGTTACAGCTGCAAAGAGGGACCAACTCTATATTAAAGTTTATGGATTTTAATGTAATGTCATTAAAGTCCCTGTTGGTGGAAAGGTCAGGCGTCCCAACACTTTAGTCCACACCATTCTACCTGTAATAACTGCTCGGCATTTCTGGGCTCCTCTAGTTAAACAGCCTAATAGCAGGTTCTGATTTAAAGGTAAAAATAGTGGAAGCAGTTATAACTGCAAACAGGGACCAACTCCATATTAAAGTCTATGGATTTGAATGCGATGGCCCTAAATCCCTACTGATGAAATATTCAGGCGTCTCAATACTTTTGTCCATATAGTGCATGTCACCAGAGGAGTTACCACCCGTGTGTGTATATCTGCTTTAGCCGGAGTGAAACGTATTAGCGTGTAAAACCTAAAAAGCTTTCTGTAAGCTACCGTGTTTCTGTCACAGTGTAAATTATGCACAAGACTTCCTTTACTGTTGGCAGCACTTTGGGTTTTTTTGGGTTTTTTTGGGTTTTTTTATTGGGCAGACACATGAGCAAATTCATTCAGACTGGTAAGTGCATCCTCATTTGGACCAATCCAGTGAGACTTGTTCAAAAAGGTACTTTCAGGCATACGAACTGAATATAGCTAAACAGAAATGAATGCCTTTTCCGTTTTGTTGGAATACAACACTGAGAAATAACAGAAAAGTGCAGATTAAAAGGCAGAAAAATGATTTTGCTTCAGCCTTACATGGACAAAGGAGTATTTGACGCCTGAGAAAATCATATTTTAAACCTGTTTAGCTGAGCAGTGTATGTTTTTGAAAGCTAACATTAGAATATTAGAATGTACATTAGAATGTAGCTCTCCTCATGGAAGACCAGTGTAGTTTTCATCAAATATCTGGTTCGGCTCAAGCGACTTTGCCAGAATTCACCGGCTCTTACCAGAACATTTATTGGTGAGAATGGCTGCATAGCCACTTTCACGGTTTGATAATCTTAATTAAACCACAACAAACAGTGACACTGTTTTTTATAACTGACCTGAGCTTTAGTGTCTTGAAATCTGTTTATGAGTTTGATGTGTTTTACTCCACGCTATTTTCTCCACATTTGTTTTGACCCTTTGCAGGCACCACAGGCGGTGGCGTCACAATGCTCACAACATTATCTCTCCCATATAGGCTCATAAGGCGACTCTCCCAACCGCTATCTCTCCCATACATTCCGGAGGAGACTCAAAAAATTGAATTTTTAAACAATCAATACTCAGTCCCTGATCATCTGATCGATTAGCACACTGAAAGGGGCTATTAATAGACGTTTTGACGTTAGAACCATGCACGTATTTTTAAAAAACTGCAGGAGAAGAAATGGCTCCAAAAAACAAGTGGAATAAAAATCCATGAATTTTCAGTTCAGTGTTGCAACACAGAATTGAGAAATAGTGTGAAAAATGGAGAAGCACAGACTAAACGGCAGAAAAGGTCCTGTTTTTGTCTCAGCTTTTCTGCCTGGACAAAGGAGTGGTATCAGGTTTTGCAGTGAAAGTGAAAAGCCACATGTTAGAAGTGTTCAGGACCTTGGACAGGTCCACTGAGACTTTATGCCTCCAAGAGACCAGTTCACCACTGATCTCTCACCTTCGCCTGATTATCTCATTAATCAACAGTAATAAAGTACCACCTACTCTTCCATGCTGTTTTTCAGGATACATACTCATATCTGTATTAATTCACAAACTGAGGCAACATTTTAAACTCATCATAATCTAATAACATTTTAAACTCACATCTTAAACTTGCACTTGGAGATTTTCTACCTTTGTATGTTACTCACTTAATACTTACTAAAAATACACTCAATATTCTTTACCAACAAGTACATTTACAGTAAGTTCACCATTTGAGTATCTTTTCTATCTAGAAAATGTCATATTTTGTATTCATCACTACTGGCCAATAAAATATATACCTCCTAATATAATTATAATTGCAATGTGGATCACCAGACAAGTTTTAGATATTTAATGAGCTATTAAATGATGAGTTAATGAGTGCATTTAAAGTTAAAGGACTGTCAAGAACAGCTTTGCCTTAGTTTTTAAGAACTGCTGACAATATTTCTCCTAATTTCAAAAAAATTTAACAGACACTGGCATGGAATGATTATCATAGTCATAGAGATGCAGATTTAAAAATAAATTGCAGTGCTCTCTTATATTTTTCTAGAGCTGTATGTATGTGATGCTACTAAACTTCCATACATGTCAGTTCTTGGCTTTGTACGTGTCCTTTAGACTCAGGAGGAAATAAGAGATGTGTAACTCTATATCGGGCCAGAAAAGATGAGCTATGACAAATTCTGCCCTTGACCAGCATCCCATCCACAAACAAGCAGATCTCATCCTCGGCAGCCCAGATGAGCAAGCACCCTCGGGTCAGAGCAGATCTGAGGCATTAAGGGCATGAAATACTTATCATAGCAATTCTGTCCATGTCTCTGTCCTTCTCTATTATGCATTAGCAGAGGCTGTTCTGATTTCTTTCTCTCGCACCGACTTCCTTCACACAGACGCTCGCTCCCATCGTCACAGTTTCCATCAATCCACGACCATTTCAGTACCACTACTAAGCCTAACTTTGTAGTATAAACTTTATTATTTCAAGAATCAAGAAAGTCTTAGGCAACGTAGCTTTTGTCTTTAGGAAAAAATACATACATTCAAACGGAATATATTTTTCTATATTCAAAATTCAGAAACAAAATACCAGTCAAATATGGGATTTTCCACATTTGCATGTTACTGGCTTGATATTGACTAAAAATGCACTCAGTATTCTTTACTAAAAAGTAAATTGACAGTATGTTCACGATTTAAGTACATTTACTACCCAGAAAATGTCACATTTCTTATTCAGCACAACCAACCTATAAAAAGCCACGTAATTATAATCATAAGGATCAAAGTTCAAGGTTCAAGGTTACTTTATTGTCATCAGCAACTGTGTACAAGTACAAAGTGAGATGAGACAACGTTTCTCCATGGACCACAGTGCAACATATAGCAACATACAACATTCAACAGAGTGCAAGTAACAACAAACAGAGGACAACCTGTACGCTGATGACAAAGTAACCTTGAACCTTGAACATGTGGATCACCAGAAGAGTGTTAGATATTTAATGAGCTATTAAGTGCTGAAACAGTAACGAGTGCATTTAAAGTTAAAGGACAGTCTAGAATTTAACTCTGCATCACCAACAACCAGTTAACAGGAGTCAGACCTGCACTGTTACAGATTCTCTCATCTTAGAAAGGAAACTGGTTTTATAGAACATATTTGTGTTTATAGTTGTTCACTCAACAATGTCCCAGGGCTTAACAGGAATAAAAATGAATAAGTGGTAAAAACGTCTGATGTGGTGGTCTAGATGTCTGGAAATCTTGACTGAAGTTGTAACGTCCCAAGTCCCTTGTCCTGTCTGGACTTTTATTTTGCCTTATCTGTGTACACCAGTTCCTAGCTTTGTGTTATAGTTCACAGCTGCCCGGTGTTTAGGTTTAAGTTAGTGTCTGTTCCTATTGGTTCCAGATTTAGTCCTCTGTGTATTTAGGTTTCCCCTGGGTTGTAACCCAGGGTCGGCCCACCGTCTTATTTTGGAGTTTATATCCGTCTTCAGTGGATAGGTTGCCCTGGCTTCTGTGCATTGGTTTGTTTTGTGTTTTGGCCCTTGCGCCTTCTTTGCATTTGAAATAAAGTTTTGTAGATATGGAAATTCCTCCCTCTCTCCTTGGAGCAGTGCAAACAGGACAGAAGTATCCAATCACAGGCTTCCTGACACACACACTAACATAAGGGACACTGATTAGGCCCTAATGGATTTAATGATCTCGTGTACAACAATTGTCAGTCTATCCGATAGCTTTCCCAATCACGCTGCGGCTCCCAGTTGGGCTCTTGACTGTTATATTCTAATTGAGCTCAGTTTCTTCATTAAGCAAAGTTGAATATTCAAAAAGAGCCCACACTCTGCATGTGCCAGGGTGTCCGCAGCCCTCCAACCAATACAGATTCAATTAGGGGCCATAATAGCCAGCCGCTATCTGCTTGGGCAAGTCAACGTTTTCTGTTAAGCCTGAAAAGACAAACAGGCTCCCAGAGGGGCTCAACAGTTATTTATTAATGTGATTTGGCTGCATGCCCATTTTAAGTGTTTCATTAAGGGAATATTACAAGATTATGAAATTATAATGAACATTATACGCACCGTGGTTGCTCTAAAGCTTGTTATTAACTCCAGTATCAAAAAGGTACTACAGTGTTTTTCAACATAAAAGAGTGTCCATGCTGCCTTAATGTTTTGAGTTAACTGAACCTCCAACAGTTACCGTCTGTTATGTGTGAGTTAAACTCGCTCAAAATTTCAAGGCAGCACATTTGAAAACAAAAAACAAAGAGTTATGCCCTCATTAGTGCTTTCAAGAGATGTAAAGACATGTTAACAAAATCTGCATGAAAATGTTCTTTTGGAAGCTGAGAAGTCCAGGCATGGTGTTTGATTAGGGTGGAGAGCTTAATTATTTTTTAACCAAGAGCACAGTTTTCAAATAACAGATCGAAATTTTATATAGACATTCATTTATGCTATAGGACACTTTCAACCAATCAGAAGCAACCAAACACTCAATAGCCAGCTAAACTGGCAGGAAAATAAACACAGCTCTTCTTTGAACCCTACAAAGACTTCAGTGTGAATATTGTGTTGTATCAGACAAGCACGGTAACAATTAAGGACTAATGTAATGGACAGATGAGGCACCAGCACTATCATCTGTTAAACGTAATTACGATAGCCGTCTCTGTAATACTTATGTTGCAAAAGGCTGCAATACGCAAATGAGCCACTAACCACTCACAGTGTTTCTGACAGGGTGACCAATCACAGCTCCAGGTGAGTTACTGGGAGTTCTGATGAATCAAGATCTTCATGTAATCCAACAAAAAATTATTTTGCCCAGTTTAACATTAAAGGCACTGATTGGCCGAGGAGTTTTTAAAGGCCCTGAATTCTACATTGTCCGCCCTTTTTGATTTTTGCCTGATTTTTGTTGCGTTTGTGTATCAAAAAATCACATATTTCTTATATTCTTCTATGACCATTTTCCAACCATAGAATTAAACAGACTTTTTTAATTAACTGTGTCTTTAAAGCTGATTTATATGTAAACGGCCCATTTTCTGATTGGCTGTCCCATATTACAGCTGATTAATAAAGGGGCTGAAACACTCCTTAGAACTTCAGCAGTAGACTGAATAAGGAAACATGTTGAAATATGTGGGTTTTGTAACATCACAAAAACTGATTTGAAAATGGTCAGTTTTTGCAGCTTAGTCGCCATATACGGACTGTGTGGAGAGGCAAATATTTACAGGCTTTCAGTCTTTTTAATCCCAGGAAAGTTATGATACAGAACCTTTAATATATTGAAAGGCATCGCAAACACAATATGTAGCAGCATAATCGTAATACTGATATTCTGCCCATAACTTGCAGCCCTAGCAAGCAATCTATACCTAAAGCACGTTAATAAACACACCACACAGCAAGCTTGGTTTCGTAAATACACACTACATTGACAAATGTTTTGAGAATTAAAACGTATCTGAGGGCTTTAAATCCACTGGCTTGTGTTTGAGTGGGGGAAGATGAAATCTAACCAGTTTTGGGATGTTTTGAGACAGGTATTTGACCAAAGCAAAGTGTATTTAGCTAATTAAAATACACTTGTCATGCAGTTTTGAAGTAAATTTGCACTTTGCTGAATGATGATAACGACTTATCATACTAATCTTATAACACTTGTTACTCTGGAAGGTTTACATCCCGTTCACACTATATTGTTACACACGCTACTGTTGCTCTGCTGTATTGTCTATTTATCGTATTGTTTCTGTTATAACTTGCACTCTGTGCAATGTTGCTAGATTCTGAACCCAAATCCATTTCACAAACCACTTCTCCACCCAGACACTTGAGGACTAGATCTGATTCACCTGAGTTTTGAACCCATGACTCTGCTCCTCTGATATAAATAGTACCTGATTCACCAGTGAACTTTGCTAGGTACTGTCAGTGATGTGTTCCAAGTGTTTTGTTTACCTTCTGTTTTGATGCTCCGGTTTTAGATTCTCTTGCCTGTTTCTCTTGACCTTGTTTCTTGCCTTGGCCTGTTCATTCGTTGGATTGTCTTATTGGACTCCGCAAAGTTTATCATCAAAGCAAAAGACAAACAAAATGTTCAGTATGCAGGAGTACACTGACAACACTTCGCAAGGACTAGATCTGATTCACCCGAGCTTTGAACACATGACTTAAATACCACCTGATTCACTGGTGAACACTGCAAAGTACTGCCAGTGATGTGTTCCTGCATACTTCTAAATCTTCTATTCTGATGCCCTGGTTTTTGGTTCCCTTGTCCTGTTGGATTGTCTTATTGGACTGTGACCGTTTTGCTCAGACTCTGTGTTCCAGTTCTCTGACATGCCAGTTTGGATTTGTTTGCCTTCTGGTTTTGGACTCTCTATGCATATATAGACTCTCTAACTGTATATATATATATATATATATATATATATATATATATATACATAAAAATGGTATTTCCTTCAGGATCAATAAAGTTTTCTGATTCTGATTCTGATTATATACAAACATGTATATACACATGGTGGTCCAAGCAATAAATATCTGGATTGTTTTGTATAGGAACAAGATGTGTTGTGTCGTCTTAAAACAGACACATGACTAATGCTCTATAAGTTTGAATGTTTGAATGATCACGATATAAGGTTTAATGTTTAATTTAATTTTTAAATATATATATAGTGCTCCAAACAGTAAATATCTGGATTGTTTCATGTACAACAAGATGTGTAGTGTCATCTTAAACTAGCTATAACAGACAGAGTAAATCCTTTAAAAAGCTTGGTGGGGAAAAACACCATCAGTGATGGGAACTCTGCGATGTAATTTGAAGGCTGGAGGCCTGCGCTCTAGTCTTTGTGGCCCGTTCCATCACAAAAGCCCATTCATTAATGGGACAGGGAGAATGGCTTGTTTTTCAGTGGTGCGCCAGAAGCTTGGGAGTTCTTTTGGAGAGCATCCATGAGTTACCTCCTCCCGCTGCCTTGGAATGCAAACCCTCCACCCTCATGAAAGATTGACTTGTTAGTAGCAAAGCCATGCCTTGTTGTTTTCCAAATCTCAGGCACTTGTGTATTTTTTATGCAACACAACAGGCACAGCCTAGTCAGTCTAAAAGAGGTTTTCTCGGAGCTTAGAGTAAATGATGTTAGGTGACACCACTGTAAGCCCAAAAAAATGTGGATATTGCCCTGCATAAGCTACAGATTATGTTTGTGATGTCACATTACTGCAGTTACACGTACTGAGTTGTAGCATTAGCATCTGAATGCCACAAATATAGAAAAAAAGCACACCGAAAATGGGAACGAGCTGTCATGCGACTGGCTGTACAAATAGATTCAAAAAGAAATTTGATCTTTTTACAGATTGCTGAAAGCTAAAGAAAGGAGAAGCAAGTGGATCGCTGCAATTCTCAGAAACAGCTGACTTTAGTCACTGAAGCTGCAAAACCAGGAGTAAAACAAATGATGATATATTTAAATTGAAAGCAGTTGGACTCAACAGTGATCCTTCCTAAAGAACAAGTGGTCAGTGGCCAAGCATCAGGTTTTCTGATATTTATTGCATGTTTTCAGGCTTTGCATTGTGTATTTCCCCAGCATTGAGATCTGGTAAATATAAATATTATCTTTTCCATTAGAGCACATATACATGATCTGCATTTTAGATCACAAGAGGAAACCACAAAGCATCATATCTGCACAGATCATAAGCAGATTCCAGTGTCATAGTGCACAAAGCTTCAACTCTACTTTGCTTGCTTGCTTTAGCCCCATTTGTATTTTTTAGTGATTTAGAGTGGGCTATATACTAACTAAGGTTTAATCATTGTTCATTTTTAGTACAGAACATAGGTATAATGTGTTTCTATTTAGTCTGTTTCAATAATAGAATCATGGCTATTTATATTTTTATTTATAAAGCAATTTACATAGATTTGTTATTATTAGTATTATTGGTATATTGACCTTTGAACTACTATTATACTATCGACACATTTTACTATGCACAAATTTACTGCATACTTTTCTTAACAAAACTAGAATGTTGAAGAATCACAAGTAAGATTTGTGATCTTAATTCCATTCGAAAAATCAAGAATCATGCAGTCCTACTTTAAAGATGCAGAATTAACTCATTAGACGAGGTGTTTGGATACTTTAGGCCATGTAATGTATCATGTGACAGTCCGGTGTATGCAGGCCTGGGCTGTTGTGATCTACATCAGGACATTTTGCTCTCACTACCACGTTTGGGTGGTCAGTTAAAATAAACAGCAGTCTCAAGTACAGACGAGAGAACTGTCATTCTGTCCTGTGACTCAGCAGAGGACGATACAGAACTGAGCTTCGCTGGAACTTGAAAGAGTATGATGTAACGGAGCTATCTGTTCCCCCAGTAATGATGTAACGGTAGGCTCTCAAGGGCCATTTAGCTCTATAATTAGGTTATTGTGCCAGCGCTGACAATGACGACTCAAAATTCAGTCTGAACAGTAAAACTGACTCATGAAACTATGACTACCTGTCTCTGATTCACAACAGTTCTTTCCTCCTGCTTTGAAAGTAAAAAATGTATTGTGTCTGTGACACTTCACTGTTTCTTCCATGCACTGATGCAAATTATCTATTATATTTGCCAAATTAATTCACATCTACAATTTCAGACATTACAGAGCTGTCCAGATGCGCACAACCAGACTGAAAAACAGTTTTTCCCTGGAGCAGTGTCAAAACACGAACGCTGCAACTACAGAGCAACGCGAATGTCATTCTGTGCAATACCGTTCAATACGGTTCACTATGTCGTAATTATTCATTCTCAATACTGACTTGCTGCTGTTAGTTCCTATACTGTTAGTTCTAGTTATTTATTCATCTATTTATCACATCCATGCTGCTAGACATTTATTTTTTCATTCTCTCTCCTTTCATACTGGTCTATTCTGGCACAGCTGATGCATTCTCCACTTGATATTTGTTTTATGTGTTTTATATGCATGTTTAACAGAAATAACCATCTACAGAGCTGAAGATAGTATCTGGTTGCACTGTACATTCATGCGTATTGCGGTGACAATAAAGATGTTCCATTCCATTCCATTCTATTCTGTATTAAGTGGGAACGTCTTTGCCCTCTACTGTACATCAGAGGTCCCCAACTACTGGACCAAGGACAAGTATCGCTCCGTGAGTCATTTGGTACCGATCCACACAGAAAGACAGAATAAAAAACATTTTATTTATTATCAGAGTCTGAAAGGTCTTTTATTTTGAAAAAAACTCTCGTCTTAGCTCGGGAAACAAGAGCAGTGCTCCCACTAATTCAGCGGAATGGTTTTTAGTAGAGATGCACCGAATATTCGGCCACCAAAAATTTTCGGCCGAAAATGGCAAAAAATGAACTTTTTTTTTACGTGACCGAAACATTGATGACGCAATCAACAAGCGCAGCCTGCACACGCCAGACAGGATTAGAGTCAGCATGTCTGCCGTGTGGCGCATTTCGATATATCTACAGCCGCTTTCTGACTGAACGCGGCATGCGCTGCACTCGCCACGAGGCTTGCGCTTCCTCTCAAAAAACAGCAAGTTGCATTCAACGCGCCGCGCTTGCCGCATTTGGTCTGAAAGCGGCTTAAGAAAGACACGCGGAAAGCCGTTTGTAAAGCGTGGAATGCCGAAATTTCTAGAGGGG